>JACFYI010003588.1:416264-436955 GCA_014898755.1 Handroanthus guayacan | reverse complement strand
GACAAGAAGCAGCCCCCCCCCGGGTCCCAAAATCTGGTCCATGCCTCTCAAATATTTAATCTTTTGACATTTTTCTTTCTTTTCATAGGTTTATTCTGTTGAAGACAAGGATGAACTGGAAAAATTTGTCACATCCCCTAAAGTGAATGTATATTATTATGGTTCAGTTGAGAATGGCTATTCTTCCCCTAACTTGATTTATACCAAGAAACTTGAGGACATAAAGCACCAGGTATGTGTAGTGCAATGCTTTAGTTTGTGAACTTATTCCACATAATCTATTAAATGGTGCCTCTGTGGTGTGACAGTCTATGTTAGCACTTCGGACAAACTCGCATGATCAGAGTACTGTCAGAAGCACCAAGAAGACGCTTCAAAGGCTGCATTCTAATTTAACATTTTGTCTAGAAAACCTTGGATTGTGGGGGGCATTACAGGTATAGATCATACTATTTAATTCTTCTGTTCTATCTTTAAAATCACTTCTATTACTGTGTTTAGATTCAACACATCAAATGCTGGTGTTAACTGTGCCTCTACTAAATTGTGCAAAGCTTTTAACAGTGGTCTGAAAGAGATGCCCCTTTCTCAAATGCTGTACTTTCTATTCTTTCCATTACATCATTTGCCTTGTCTCTTAAGTTTGCCCTCTGTGGTATTTGTTTGTGCATGGCATGTTATACTTTGTATGGGGATAACCGTTGTGCCACATTATAATGGGACCTCGATTATCCTGACTCAGAAAACTGAACAAATGCATTGAATCATAGTCCCACTAACAAATACAAAACAGTCCAGAAGTATCTGGTGTATGAAGTCCCCAACTTTGTTGAAGTATCATAACTCAAAAGTTTCATATAAATACAAGTCCTGAGAAGGTCATAGACAAAT
This sequence comes from Handroanthus guayacan, assembly GCA_014898755.1. Lineage (NCBI taxonomy): Eukaryota > Viridiplantae > Streptophyta > Magnoliopsida > Lamiales > Bignoniaceae > Handroanthus > Handroanthus guayacan. The sequence goes on along the minus strand of JACFYI010003588.1, from coordinate 436,064 downwards.
GAAAAATTAATAGAACTACTGTCCAAAAGTCATGTAGATAAACTTTTTGACATATGAAAGAAATCTTCCACTTTCTGCTCCAAAATGGACCACGTAATTTGACAAATATCAGGCAATTAATAGATGCCATAGCAAATAATTCTAGTGTATATTATCAAGAGTTTTCATATCAACAAAAGTGTTCTATTGAAAGAATCTTATTTGTCGACTAGTATAGCCCATTTAGGAGTTTTGCAATATGAATATCCTTGATTAAGATAAAAAGCCGTTCTGCTGGATTTTTAAGATGAGTCTACAGAATTAGTTCTAGTTTGAATGTTTGTTGGTCTGTTAATTCTCCCAGGGGGGGTGGGTGTCATGAAGAGGAATCTGATGTGGAAAGCTGAAAGTGCATTATTCAAGTTTAGTTGGTGTTTAGTGAGATTGATGCAAGTGTATCTTTTAAATTGCTGGCAGTCATCTTGCAGCTGCCAACTTTATGTTGGCTTCAGAACTAGAAGGTTTTACGCATTGAGATTTCTCATATTGGTTTTCCTTATTCCAAGTTGCCCAGAAATTGTTTTAATTAATGTAGGTAATCCCTCTTTTAGGTAATTATTATATTCTGAGCAATATGCTACCCGAACTTTTCATGTAAGGGTGTGCACTTAAAACAGATTTGTTCTCATACCACAGCTCTCTAGTTGATACCTGGTATTGTTGTACGTGGATATGAACCATTGGCCCTCTTTTGATAGAAGTCTTCATCAGTATCAGAAGGATTGTTTTATAATAGACAGGCAAAAGTTTAGTTTAGTTTCAAATTTCTCTCTTTCTTTTTCTTTTTCTTTTCTTTTCTTTTTTTTTTTTTTAAAAAAAAAATTAGCTAAAGAATGCGCATCACAAAGGAAAAATTGAGGTTGCTTCTTGAAAACTTCTAAGAATTATGCATGTGTTGTCTCCATATTTTGCATAACTTTTTGTTGGGCTTAACCTTAAGTTAAGGTAGATTCTGACATGCATGACTTCTCAAAAAAGCCTGCTGTTGTCGTATGAGTCTTAGAACTATTGTTACTGCATGCCGCATTATTATTTCTTTGTCTATGCCTGAGATCGCCCCAAAGTTGAGCGCTGTGTTACTTGGAAGTCTCTGATGGAAAGTTACTGAAATTCTAATTTACTCCTGCTTTTTTCAAAGGCCAGCTACATTTTATCAAAGGGTGATCATTATGAGAATACCGAACTGTTGGAAGAAGAAGAGAGTTGCAGTGATAGCAACTTATGCAATAAATATTTGCATCAGGCTGCCTTAGTCCTTGCGTCTGATTGTTCTGGAGGTATTTTATAGATGCTGCAGCAAATGGCTGCAAGTGGTAGCTTTTATTATGTCTTATGGCTGTTCTTCTTGATGGTTTTATGTGTATGTTTTTTATTCTCTTTGAAAAAATATACATCTATCCATACAGTTGACATAAGAAATTTTGTCTTATTATCACACAGATGGCGTGGCAGCTGATTTGTCCTCTATAGAGGTTTTGCAGGAGCCTCATTTTTCAAAAAAGCTATTACGGCTTATTGGAGTCCTATCCAACTTTAGGTTGGTTTTTGCTTGCTCTAAATTTTAAAGGTGCAAATATTTTCAGTTAGAATATTTTCTTGAGAAATGTGATTTCCCTTAACTCGTGATGAACTCGACCTGAAATTGCTGTCATTTTTGGAATCACAACAATCTGGGACTGAAACTAGCTAGTACAGTGGGCAACTGAAATATAGACCTCTATTGCTTTGAAAGTCTCTTCATGGGTCCAAAATTTGACATGAAAAGCACGAGGGTTTTGTATTATCACCCAGTTACACAGAATTTATGTCTACCCAGATTGTTTTCCTTGGATTATTTCCATGAAAATCATGCTGGAGTATCACATCACTCATTCATTGCTTGAAACAGTGGTGACAGCTTTACATATGCCTTCTTGTAATATTTTTTAAGTATAGAAGACTTTCAAGCCCGCACTTGTTAAAAAGGTTATTTGTTTGGAATGCAAATTTTCTGTTACATTCACACTTATCATGATCTTTGTGAAGCTTTATTTGCTTCGTAGACCTCATTAGAATATTGCATGCTAGAGTATATGTAAACATGCTTTCATTCACATGACAACTTGCTTTGACTTCCTTCTATTAAATAATGTGCAATTACGCAAGATAAATGATAAGTTCTATGAAATAATAATCTCTGGAAACTTTCATCATCGTATAAGTTTTTGAATTTGAAAAATTAGATGAATGCTTACATTATTATGCATTGAAAATTTTTGTTATCTAACTGAAGGGAGAATTTTTACCGATAGAAGTAGTGCATGATCATAGTTGGTGGGTTTGTAAAAGGTCACGAATACATAAAACGACAAAAGAAGAGTGTTAAAGAATATAGGCCAACACTAAAGTTCATGTATAAGTAATCTTGAAACAAAAAATTCATTTTACTACGTAAAGTAGAAGGCTTACGTGGGATTGAAGGAAGAACCTTATATCGCTAAAAGTTTTACTTTTTCCAACTACCAAGTTTATTGGATTATGAGACTGAACATAGTGGAGTGTTTGCAATGTAGAGAAGCATGCTTAAGAAGTGGTTGCGTTATGGTATTTTATAATTGCACCTTTCTGATGTAAGCTGATGAGGTATCCACCCCCGAAAAAGAAAGGAAAGAAAGAAAGAAAAAAAAGTAAGCTGATGAGAGGGAAGAAAAGAAATTATTGAAAATTTAAATGTCTTATACGAACTCTTACTCTATCATACCTTTTTCATATCTCCTCATTTGATGCCTATTTTACCATTCAGTAGAACAACGCTCTCCTGAAATCCCCAGCCATGTTGTATAATGATCTTTGCCAAATAAAACTTTAAAAATCAGAAGCTTATCACTTAAAGCAAGTTTTAAATGTGACGAACGGCAATGTTAGACTTGGTGGCTTGTCTTTGTCCTATTGATTTCTGGTGCCTGTCCTCTGTTTTCCAAAATTTATCCTACCAGAAGAATCCTCATGCTCAATATTACCTGTTAGGATATATTTAGTATGGATTCTAGAGTATCTCTTAAGCGGATATATTTACTATGGATTCTAGAATATCTCTTAAGTTAGGAAACTATATATTCTAGCATATTTGTTAAGTTAGGAAATTTAAATCTTTCTATATTTTCTACCTTCCCCATCCTTGTATATAAGAGATGGGTTCTTCTCAATATATCAATCAATTATTTATTTCCCTCTAGATAATGTTCTCATTCTATGTTCTCTCTATTATTTTATTTTAACATTACCAATGTCGAATTATATATATATTGATTCCAACAAAAAACAGATTTACCTATTGGAATTGTTGTTGTTTTTCTTTGCATTTGTATTGCAAGAATGTCTTCTGTTATGCTCTTAACAATTGTCTAAAAAACAAAAATTTTTCTTTCGTCATCTTTTTGCGTATTTGATATGAATTACCAGTGGAGTCCCTGAACAACATAACCTGAACTGTTCATTTTTCATGAAGGCAATTTGTATAAAGATTTGTCTAATTATTATAGGCCTCTGCAAATGTCAACGTCCATATACATGATAAAGGATTTAATTTTTTTCACAGGTTGCAGCCGGATATGAAATGCATAATATTTGTCAATAGGATTGTTACTGCAAGATCGCTGTCCTATATACTTAAGCGTCTAAAGTTTTTATCTTCTTGGAAATCTGATTTCCTTGTGGGAGTTCACTCTGGACTTGCATCACGTAAAAGTACAAACAACCTTCTTGAGAAGTTCCGCTCTGGTGAGGTAATGCCTCTTATATGGTGATATGTTTTTCTTTTTATTTCTTCCATTATGGGCTGGGAAGAAAGCTTTTGGCAAAATTGTTGTTTAGTCTTTAGCCCGTATTTCCTTTTTCAGTACATGGTGATCTAGTTCTTTCTCAGAAAGAAACTTTCCTGAATTTGATCAAAACCATACTAAGTTTGTTTTCATGATTGTGGCAGCTGAATCTGTTAGTTGCGACAAAGGTAGGTGAAGAGGGACTTGATATTCAGACATGTTGCCTTGTAATAAGGTTTGATCTTCCAGAAACAGTTGCAAGTTTTATTCAATCTAGAGGCCGTGCTCGTATGCCCCAATCTGAATATGCATTTTTGGTGGACAGGTGCTTTTATTCAGTATTTACTTATGGAAATCCATTTTTGTTTTCTGCAATTAAATATCTGATACTCTTGAGCACTGCAGGGGCAATCCAAGGGAGCTCAGTTTGATTGAACATTTTAAAAAAGATGAAGCCCAAATGAATGAAGAAATTTCCTTGAGGAAATCTCGTGTGCCAATGACCGATTTTGAGGAGAGAACATATAAAGTGGATAGTACTGGAGCAACTATTGGTTCTGTATCAAGTGTTTCATTGCTACATCGCTATTGTTCAAAACTTCCTCATGATGAGTATGATCTTGTTCTTAGTGTTAATTGGTGTTTCTTATGCTCTTTGGTTTGGAGTTGAAATTCTATTTTGTTTCCAAGTATTCCATTCATGTAATTTTATCTGTATTAGGTATTTCAACCCAAAGCCCCAGTTCTTCTACTTTGATGATGCAGACGGAATGGTTTGCAACATTATTCTCCCTGCCAATGCTCCAATTCATCAAATTGTCAGCGAACCACAGCCTTCCACAGAGGCAGCTAGGAAAGATGCCTGTTTGAAAGCATGCAAGGCATTACATGAAGTTGGAGCACTGACTGATTATCTCTTGCCGGAGCAAGATGATAAATATGATGAATTGACTCAGGAATTATCTGATTCTGATGGCAACAATGGTCAGGGGATGCCATTATTGTGAAGTTCATAGTCCTTATGTTAGCTAAAAGTTTTGTAATAGTTTTGCTATTATTGCAGAGGAGGAGTCACGAGCAGAACTATATGAGATGCTTGTTCCTGCTGCCCTTCAGAAACCATGGACAGAAGAGGGAAATTCCACTTTTTTTAGCTCCTACTACGTCAAATTTTGTCCTAATCCAAAAGATAGGATATACCGAAGGTTTGGTCTTTTTGTGAAAGAGCCACTCCCGGGAGAGGCTGGAAAATTGAAAGTAGATCTTTGCTTAGCACGTGGTAGAATGGTCATGACGCAGCTTGTTCCATCTGGAGTTTCTAGATTTGATAAAGATGAGGTATAAGTGTTATTTTTTATTTTTTTTTTATTTTTTCAAATAAGTTCTGCATGATGATCTATATTTTGGTTCTGAATTTGGCATTTGGATTACACAGATTGCAGCAGCTGAAATGTTCCAGAAAATGTTTCTCAAAATTATTCTTGATCGGCGTGAATTTATTCAAGAATATGTTTCCCTTCAAGATAATGATGTCTATGAATCAAGTTCATCCACCTTCTACCTGTTGCTTCCTGTTATTCAGCATGATCATGACAATATCTCTGTAGACTGGAAACTGATCAGGAGATGTTTGTCATCTTCGATTTTCAGACACCCCAGCATTGGTTTGGGTGATGAACCTTCTAAGCTTAACAGCCACTTGCATCTTGCCAATGGTTGCAAAAGCATACATGATGTTCTGGACAGTTTGGTTTACATCCCATGCAAAGATACATTTTTCTTTATTTCTGATATTTCCCGTGGAAAAAATGGATATAGTTTATATGATGATTCAAAAAGTCATGCGGAGCACTACACTGAACTGTAAGTTATTTCCTCTCCTGTCTCCATTTGATTGGCAATAGTTTTTCCTCATTTATTCCGAAGTTGTGGAACCTATGGAAAATGGTAGTATGTAATTTGATTTGACATTTCGTGTGCCAACTAAGTTTTAGCTTTTGTATTAGACTCTGCATGTTAAGTTGTGCTACTTCAAACTCACCTTGTTGAGGTGTACAAAAGATTTCATATCATCACATTCACCCTCTTAGAGTGCACATGAAGTTTATCATGCAGTATATTCATGACCTTGCCTGCGTTGTAATGCATCTCACAATTCTTGCCATAAGAATCTTGTCCATCTCTATTAGTTGCACTTTAGATAATTTTTAGATAATTTTAGCAATTGTGTGATGGATATTTTCATGTGTATATTTCAGAAACTTCTAAGGTAGTTGGAATTTTCTCATACTTTTCTTATATCAACTTTCGTCACAAGCATGGGTATTTGGTTTATTAACTATCTATATCTTGAATTAGCTTTCTGCAACTTAGAAGTATTAGTTCAGAACATTACTATGTAGTTATCTTCTATTAATTAGAAGTCTTTTGGATTCGCAAGCATTCAGTTCTGATGCATTGTACAGCTTCACTTTCACATGATATGAATAACTGAGTATTGTCAGATATTCATAAATTTTATTTTATCACTTTGTTATTCTTTTGCTTATTCTGATTTTGGGGTTTTGGCATATAATATTTCTGAGCTTTTATATGATATATGCATATCATGAGCAGTGTTTATTCTCTGGGTGTACTATCATTTTTCTGTTCTTTGTGATGATTCGAGTTTCACTTTATAGGTTCGGTATTCATCTTGCTTTCCCTGATCAACCCCTTCTGAAAGCCAAACAACTCTTTGTTTTGGACAATTTACTGCGAAAGAAAAAACATTCAGGTAGAGTTATTTAATTCTGTAATGCATCTTCCCTATTTTATTAATTTTCTTATACTAAACCTGCAGGGCAGATTATAGGAAATCACATCCCAGCAGTTGTGGAATTGACGGGTGCATCTTGTTGCCCCTTTGATGTGAAAATATTCTGAAATGAATTTTGTTTATGACATGTAATCATATAACTTGAGAATAAAATCTTGAGGAACAAGGATAGTTTTTAGTGTTATTCCTGTAAATCTTTTGGATAGGACATCCTGCATTGGTTTTCCATACTTGCCAACTTAACTGGTGTACTATGGCGATCAGGCTGACTTCCTGCTACAGAGAACAACCTTCGCCTTCATATATATGCTTGCTGGTATATAAATTTGTAAGATGGATAAGGTTCCTGACATATTTAATTTGTTCATATGGCACAACCTGAAGACATTACCCAAAGCAATATGTAAAAGCATGGTAAACATTATATGGCTGCCTTATTTCTTGACATCCTTTGCTTATATCTTGCTTCTTGCTGTTTTTCATGTTTTCTTTTTCTCCGCGTACAACATATATGGTGCATTTTGAGTAATGCTTGGCTGATTTACCTTCCCCAGCCTCGAAGTATGTATTAAACATGTTGGATTATTTGCTTGCTGATTTTCAGAAGAATGGCGAGAGAAAGAGGAACACTTCATTGAATTACCTCCTGAGATTTGTGAGTTGAAAATTATTGGTTTCTCTAAGGATATTGGAAGTTCATTGTCTTTGTTACCATCAATCATGCATCGGCTTGAGAGCTTTCTTGTGGCCATTGAATTGAAGGACAAGTTAGTTGCTTCATTCCCTGAAGGAGCAGAAGTCACTGCCCATCGCGTAAGTCTTCTTTTAGTAGTCGTCTGTCTAATCTTTTGATTAAGTTAAATGACTTGGTGGCTATGCTCTTTCACCATTATATTACTTTAGCACGTTGCATTTGTTTTCCCCAGTGATCTACACTTGTAATGTGTTAATGATTCATTTGAAATTGGGTCAGATTCTTGAAGCACTCACAACAGAAAGATGCTTTGAGCACTTTTCTCTTGAAAGGCTTGAAGTGCTTGGAGATGCATTTCTCAAGTTTGCAGTTGGTAGACATCTTTTTCTTAAGCATGATGCTTTAGATGAAGGGCAGCTAACTACAAAGCGGTCCAATATTGTAAACAATTCTAATTTACTCAAGCTGGCAACAAGGAAGAATTTGCAGGTAACTGATTTAAATTATGTGATTTCTAAGAAACACAAAAGGATTGAGTGTGAGGTTGAATTCAACCATCTCGTTACTGAATTTGCTTTTTGAGAGGAAGCCTGCAATGTCTTCCTACTAGTGGATACACGCTGCATATAAATTGCCTTGATTCTTTTCACTGAAAAATAAATTATACACCCCCCCCCTCCCCGGGGTCCGCATTTATTTTTATACTGTTATTCTTTTGGGATGAATACTATCTCACATATTATTGTAACTTAGAGGCTAATTTTTGGAAATAAACTTATATTTTAGAAAGATATTATCTGTGAATGTCAGAATGTCCAAAGTGGAATAGGAGCATTCAGTTTGGCACAGCGGGAGTATTTTTGAATGTTAATATATTTATGACGGGCATTCTGGATATTAATTACCTGAAGAATGCTTGTGTGTGAAGTTTGCTATTATCCTTGAGTCCGAGCAACAACTTCATGCTTTGGTTTCGTTACATCCTCACATATGAACGCGAGCTTATAACTAAGGCATGTGTAATACAGTTGCCTCTGTGGCACCTCTTCGCTATACTTCCTGATTAAAGCTATTACAGGGAAGAGATGCTAGAGTGGGAATAAATCATGGTCAATAATGGTGATGGACAAAAAAGTTAAATAACCAACAATCAATTCTATCACTATCTTAAAACTGTAGAGGCTTTCCAACTCGAAAACAAGAGCCCACATACTAATACAACTAACTAACGAGAAAAATAGGGAGTTCATGTTTAACTAGGGTACAAAACTTTTGAAATGTAATGATAATGTCTTCATTGACCCTGGTGTGAAGATAGTAGAATCCTGTTCAGAGTGACAAATTCTTGTAGAAGATATAATTTGTCAAAATTGAATGTAATTACAGTAGGTCCTGAGAAGTTGGGGAAAAAACCACCCAATAAACCTGTATATGTGATCAAGGGGAGAAAGATGCACAATCAGACAGTGAAGATAACAGTTTGTCAGGTCAAATTATAGCTAACAGTTGTGGACAAATATTAAAAAGACGTGTTTTGACATAAAATTAGCATATAAGCTTTGATTTTATCATTTTATGGTTTTGTTTGCATTTTCTATGTTCATGATAGTTCTTTGTGGAGTTATTAGTATTATTCTAATTCAATGTCATAATGTTTAATTAATTGGCCCCGATCTTGTTGTAATCTAACGAGTTGCACTCCCTGTTTTAATATTTGTCCCTTTATGCATATTTACTGTTCCTCTTGGATATCAAGATTGACTCAATCTTTCAACCGGATCGCTCTATTCTTTTAATCTTAAAATTATAACTTGACAAAACAAAAGGATGAAAGTCCTCATGATATTTGTGTAATCATGTCATGAACTTGGTTCCTTGGAAAAGAAGTGCAGATTTTGGAAGTTATGAAACATCGCACCGGCTGACTGTTAGAATATGAATACATATGAAAGTGTTATAGTCAACAGTATTTTCGTGGTTGCTCTTTATGCTTAAATAATCTTGTATAAAAAAATATATTTCAGGTTTATATACGTGATCAATCATTTGAAGCCAATCAATTCTTTGCATTTGGCCGACGTTGTCCTTTAAGTTGCTACAAAGAAAATGAGGAAAGTATTCACCCTCAATGTGGCAAGAAAAATGGTGCGAACCCTGAAGTTAGATGCAACAGATGTCATCACTGGTTACATAACAAAACCATTGCAGATGTTCTTGAGGCACTTGTTGGAGCTTTTATAGTTGATAGTGGGTTTAAGGCAGCTGCAGCTTTCCTTAATTGGGTTGGAATACAAGTAGATTTTACACAGTCACAAGTCGATAATATCTGCAATGCCAGCAAGGGATTTCTGCCACTTTCTGATCAGACGGATGTTAATGCCCTTGAGAAGTCGTTGGGATATGAATTTGCCAATAAGGGTTTGCTTATTCAGGCCTTTGTCCATCCATCTTTCAACAATCATTTGGGAGGTTGTTACCAGGTATTGATTGATGTCCAGTGGGAATATCAGTTAATTGTTAAAATTTCCAATCTTTGGTGCTAATATATATTGATTTTCTTGAACCAGAGGCTTGAATTTCTTGGAGATGCTGTCTTGGATTATTTAATCACTTCCTATCTCTATTCGGTGTATCCAAAATTAAAACCTGGCCAGTTAACTGATTTGAGATCGGCATGCGTGAATAACACTTCATTTGCTGATGTGGCTGGACGATGGTCCTTTCACAAATTTATTATTTGTGATTCTCCTGTTCTCTGTGAATCAATGACTAAATATGTGAATGACATAGGAAGAGCAATAACATCAAAAGGGCATCCTGATGAGAAAACTTGTCCAAAGGTAGTTATTCTGTATCCTTACCTGTAGTTTAATTTGTCCTTATTGGTTGTCTCTGTTCTCGTACTTGATGGTTCCGTTGATAAGATGATCATTCGTTGGAGCAAATTCTAATCCAAAAATACATCCTACCTGATTTCATGAGTCCGGCTGCGTTGAAGTATTTTAAAATCATAGAAACATAGTCTCTCATGCATATATCTATGTGCATTTGACTTGCTGCTAGAAATGTATTCTGTGCATGGTGCACATGAAGTTCTCTGAACCATATATCTCAAACTGTGGCAATATGAAGCCAAAAGTTTTTCTCAAAATTGACCCAACCCTATTTTATTAAAATCTTATACCACAACTCTAATATCGTGTTACATCTGCAAAATGCTTAGTATCTCCTATTCTGCTGTGATGGTTATGTACATGCAAATTTACTCTGTGAAATAAGGTCTCTGTGAACTCATATGTGGCAAATCTCCAAACCAAATCGAAGCTATTTAACGGAGGGATTAACTCCCGAAAAGTTGCTTAGTGAGAGTACAAGAATAAAATATGAAACTATCTTCTCATACAATTTTGTTTGATGTTAGTCCCTGCAGAATAATTATTTCTCTATTTTTATGGAGCTATTGACACTTCTCTTATGGGAACTGAGTTGTAATTCAATTGTGATGCTTCAGGCCCTTGGTGACTTAGTGGAGTCTTGTATGGGTGCCATATTTCTTGACACGGGATTTGACTTGGAGCATGTCTGGAAGATAATGCTATTCTTTCTGGATCCTATTATTAGTATTTCAAAGCTGCACCTTAATCCTATTAGAGAACTTCACGAACTTTGCCAATCCTACAACTGCGAACCACAGTTTTCTTCTCCAGTGAAAAGGGACGGTAAATTTTTTGTTGAAGCTAAATTTGATGAAGGAAAATTTTCTACCTCTGATTCGGCAATAAACATCAGCGGAAAAGCTGCCAAAAGAATGGCTGCAAGACAATTATGCGAACGTTTGAAGGTGAACTTCCAGAAAATAATTTACTATGGTTTGCATTTTAGTTCTCAATCTCTCTTCTTCTGTTTTTAGTCTTGTGAAGTTACCTTCCTTCTATAGTGAAATTTATTTTCTATAACAGCTTTTTTATTATTCTCGGCACGAGAGATGAGAGTCTGCCTCACTTTTAGCGGATCATAAATGATAAAAAAAATGCGGAAAAATTGTCATATTCCACTTAACATGATGCATCTAAGAACCATGAGATTTGCCATTCATTGTTTAGAAAGTCCTCTGTAATTACTTGATTTTACCATGCATTTGATTACTGGCTATGTTGGCTCGTCGCATTCTTACCGTGGTCCCTTGTCTTGATTGGCTGTCATTGCATAGGCTCAAGGTTACAAGTCCAAGTCAAAATCACTGGAGGAAGTGCTCAGAACAAGTGAAAAGAAGGAAGCCAAACTGATTGGATATGACGAAACACCCTGTTACAAAACCACAAACTCTGGTGGGCTAAAAGTGGTGGAAAATTCTCAGAGTGATTGTGATACAAAAGTGTATCCTCTCAACGGGATGTCCTTCAGTAATCATCATACTGTTTCCGGAGCTATTAGAGATCATAGTTTGCGACACAAGGGGTCAGAAAATCGTGTTGCAAAAACCATTCACAATAATGGCCACAAAGTTGATTCATCTGCTGTCCATCTAAATAATGGCCCAGACGCCGATTCGCAGGGAACAGGTACTGACTCGAGAGACCCTTTGGAAGCTTGGTTTTCAGTTTTCATTGCATTCACTTACCGAAAGTAATATGTTAGGTGCTTCATGCTCTACATCAGCAAAATCACGTCTATATGAACTATGCGCTGCTAACTGCTGGAAACCACCACTTTTTGAATGTTGCAAAGAGACAGGACCAAGCCACTTGAAGGAGTAAGTTTCACGACATTCTAGATAATGCTCTGATAAACCCCCTGAATTCACCCTTCTGAAGGTTTTAGCCTTACAGTGTCTCCCCAACCTCATCATCCGTGGCTCTCATTTTTGCAGGTTCGCATACAAGGTTGTGGTCAAAATGGAAGAATTGCCAAATGAGACATTCGAGTTCTATGGAGAAGCTCGAATGAAAAAGAAGGAGGCAGCTGAGCATGCAGCACAGGGGGCACTTTGGTACCTAAAACAAGAAGGGTTAATGTGAGATAAAAAAGCGCGATAACTGAAAGATAATCGCCTGCTTGTTAAACTATTCTGAGGCTGCATCTATATGTTGCTCATGATTCATGAATATAATATAAAGTGTACATGGGTATATATTAGGGCTGTAGATGTCTAAGTATTTAGCTGGCCAAGCAAATAATTGCTGTATATTAACTGCATTATAGCTTTGTTGCTTCAAGGGCAATTCATTAGTAATGTGCTTGTTGCAAATATCTAAGTCAAGCTTTAACTTTGTTGCCTCACAATGTAAATAGTTAATCTATACTCTTTGCTTCTCTTAATGTTTTTCTATAGGGATAATCACCCGAAACATCCTTTGAGATTTGATATAATTGCAGAATTATGCTTGTGGCTTGAAAAATACAGTAACACCTTCTATCGTTAGATTAATTGAGAGACTGTATTTGTAATTTTCCAGTTGATACGTTAGATTTTTAGAAGAGCTTAATTGTCGTGTGGGGTTTTTGAGGTAATTTTTTTTTTTTGATTATGATATTCTTAAATTGCTGTTATCATTAATTGTATAGTTGGAAGTTATAAAAAGTACCTTTCAAGTGATTACTCGGAATCTAACATTGTTCATTATTACTATTGTATAGTTCCATTAGCTTACTATATGTTTGCATCGAACATTCTTCATTTGGGTGGTTTTTATAATTAGGCATTTTAAGTAGCATTGTGTGCGATGCTAAAATGTAGATCAAGAATTACATCTTTTTATTTGGGTGCTATTTGAACGATGTTTTTTCATATTTGATTTTATTTTTTAAGATATACATCTTTTTTATTTGTTTGATTCTTAGAGAATGATGATTTCATTTGAATTTAACAAGGAATAAGTTGCCTAATATGATCCTATTTTATAAGTTTAATTAAAATTTGCATAATTAAATAAAATTGCATGGTGATTGAAAGTGTGACCTTGAATTTCAACAGTTACAAAACATTTTTTTCACCAATTCGTATAAAAGAATGACAGTTTTTCCCATATATTCTCGGATGTTTTGCTTTTAAATCTCTTTAGTCATATTCTCTAATTGTTTATCTACAAAAAAAATAAAATAAAATTATGATATTGAAATTTTGACAATCATGATATTTTAAGTTGTTTAATAGTGCATGTGCATTTTTTTACATTCATCATTGTGAAAAAAATGATCGATAGATTACTAGTTGTGATATGAATGTCCACGAGTTAATACTAACACTAAGGTGATTATGTATTTGATGCGGGTGTCTTAAAATAACTATTATATGTTATATATATATTTAATAATTAGGATATAATATAAATATATACTTAATTTAATATAAATAGATAAATCATTGAACTATGGCTTCTTATTAAATTATGGAATAGTATTAAAAAGAGTTAATATTAATGAGTATTTTAAGCATAATATATAAAATCATACCAATAAAATAATTACATAAGGATCTTACAGTCTATGAGTTGTGAAATTAAAAAATTTAATGAAGGAAGTGAAGAGAAATACTACTATATTATTAAATTTTAACTAAATGCTTTATTAAATTTGTTTACTAGTTTAAGATTAGAGAGAGGGGGCAAGGCACACAAAAAAAAAAAAGAAAGAAGAAAAGAAAAAAAAAAGATAAAAGGAAAAAAGGAAGGAGAAAAGGACCAGGTAGGTTTCCCTCCCAACCCTGCACGCGCTCGTCACGTGATAGACCTTCCCGCCAAATATTTCCCGCCAAAACCGATGGTTAACTCCAATCCAAAACTCTCGAGAACTCATTTGATCTGAGCATTTCACATACAGAGGGAAGAGAGAGAGAGAGAGAGAGATGTCTGGTTGGGACGAAGGAGGGGTATACTATAGCGACCAGGCGCAGTTCCCTCATGGCGAGGGCGGCGGCGGCGAACAAGCGGAGAAGGCGAACCGTCACACAGCACTGCAGAAATTCAAGGAATTCATAAGGAATTTCCAGCACAAGAGCCAGCCCAATGTGTTTCCGTACAGAGAAGCTCTGTTGTCGAACCCCAAATACCTTCTGGTCAATCTCGCTGACCTCATCTCCTATGATCCTGACCAAACCCTTCACCAATACCTCCGGCAGAATCCAGCCGACTATCTTCCACTTGTAAGTAAAATAACTCTTTAACAATTGTGAGTTCGATATATGGGGGTCTTGATTTTGGCGCCTCGTCGTTGAAATGAACAGATTTGTTTTTTAACCATTTTAAGTCGGTACGTTTAAATGAATGGTAATTTGTGTACTGTAGAGATCAGGAATCTGGTTTTATGACTGTATATTCAGATTGTTTAGCACCATACTCAGTTGCTTAACATCTATGTAAAATGGAACTTTTGCTGGACAAGCTTCTTTTGTGTCAATTAATGACATTTAAGTTGAACTAAACAAATGTTTAGATGCAAGATGGTCTGATTCTAACACCTCTTAAGAATTGCTGACCCTGTCACTATGGTCTGTGTGAATTCTTCACTCCAAGTAGATTGGACGTGGCAATGCATTGACCAAGGAGAAATGTGAAACTTTGATCTCAATTAACACCGAGGAAACATGTTCCTATCAACTTTAGAAGCGTGAACAATTTTTGTGTGTGCATATGCGCATCATGTTACATTTTTTCAAGCATTTGGTAAATGTTGAAACTTTAAATTGGTCTACTAATATTTTTCACCTTCTCCTTGTGCTTCTGAAAATGGATCAGTTTGAAACTGCAGCGGTGGAAGTTCTGGCAGGTCTTAAATCAAGGGTAGCTGGAGAGACTGGGGAAATGGAAGAGCCAGTGCCCGGGGAAGTGCAAGTATTGTTGAGGTCGGAGCAAGATCCTGTTTCAATGCGCTCATTAGGGGTTAGTTGATTTACCTCAATTTGGATTCCTTTTACCATGTTTCGATAGTGTAATTAACTAAAAGTAGTGCTTTCTTATGGCAAAACGCATTGTAGGCACAATATATTTCGAAGCTAGTTAAGATATCTGGGATTGTCATTGCTGCATCAAGGACTAAGGCAAAAGCTACATACGTGACGTTGTTATGTAAGAACTGTAAGAATGTAAAGCTTGTTCCATGTCGTCCAGGGCTTGGTGGGGCCATAGTCCCACGATCTTGTGATCACATACCTCAGGTTCTTAACCGATGCATTTCTTTGGACTCTGTAGTCTTTGATTATTTTTAATTGAATGTCATATTTATTGATTGCACATTTTGTAGCCCGGGGAAGAACCATGCCCAATTGATCCGTGGATTGTGGTTCCAGATAAAAGCAAGTATGTTGATCAACAAACACTAAAGTTGCAGGAAAATCCTGAGGTGAGTTTCGTTTTTTTGTTTTTTTTTTCTTTTTTCCCCCCATCTATTTCAGATAAACCATTATTAATTATGAATTCTATTAGTGATTTTTTGTAAGGTAGTTTCACTGGTTGTGATTCTTTTGACCCTTGCATCTTTTGTATATTAATAATAATACTATTATTTTTGAAATTTAAGGATGTTCCCACTGGAGAGCTGCCAAGAAACATGCTTCTATCTATTGATCGCCATCTTGTGCAAACAATTGTTCCTGGAACAAGATTGACCATTATGGGAATCTACAGCATCTTTCAAGCTGCCAATTCATCAACTTCGTAAGAAGTTACTAGTTGTGGATTATTACAACCTGCTCAATCATAAACTAATGTATTTTGGATTATTTGAGCAGTCACAGAGGAGCAGTAGCAGTTAGGCAGCCCTATATCCGTGTTGTCGGATTAGAGGAAACTTCTGAGGCTAATTCTCGTAGTCCAGCCAATTTCACCAGAGATGAGGTACCGCACAAATTTGTCATGATCGCTTTCTTTAATTAATTTAAATTATCATGTAAGGGAGGCATATGAGGGTGTGGAGTTTCAACTTTTTTCAGAAATATTGTTTAACCTAGGCTAGGTAAAGTCTTATGTTAACTCACTTTACCTCTCAGGTTGAAGAATTCAAAAAATTTGCATCAGATAGTAATGCATATGAGCAAATATGCTCCAAGATTGCTCCCTCTATATTTGGCCATGGTGATGTGAAGAAGGCTCTTGCCTGCCTACTGTTTGGAGGATCAAGAAAGGTATACTATTTACTGGTCTCTGTTATTGGTGCTTATTTTATCGGTTCAATTGCTTTAAAAAAATAGTTCCTTTGGAGATGCAGTCTTTGCCTGATGGTGTAAAATTAAGAGGTGATATCAATGTGTTGCTCTTGGGGGACCCATCCACAGCCAAATCACAGGTTATTGCGGCTTTTCTTTATTTTGTTTAGGAGCATACCTGTACATTCTATCCTCTAACATTCCTATGTTTACTGTGTAGTTTCTCAAGTTTGTTGAGAAGACAGCTCCAGTAGCTGTATATACTTCTGGGAAAGGGTCATCTGCTGCTGGTCTTACTGCTTCCGTAGTTCGCGACAATAGCACAGTAAGTTGTTCACCTGTGACTTTTATGCTTTTGCATTATATTTTTAGTTGCCATGCTGTTTGATTTGTACTTCAAATGATTTGCCATGGTTTTTACCTCTATAATTCAGCGGGAGTTTTACCTGGAAGGAGGTGCCATGGTGTTGGCAGATGGAGGAGTTGTCTGCATCGATGAATTTGACAAAATGAGGGCAGAAGACAGGTGATTGTGCTATAATTGGATGTCAATTAAACCCACACATCTCTTTTTGTGATTTTATGTACAAAGAGAGGGCTCTAATTATTATGATTTTGGTACAGGGTAGCCATTCACGAAGCAATGGAGCAGCAAACTATTTCCATTGCTAAAGCAGGAATAACAACAGTTCTCAACTCGAGGACTTCTGTTCTAGCAGCAGCCAACCCTCCATCGGGGCGTTATGATGATCTCATGGTCTGTTAGTTTCTGTAACTGATTGTTTATTCGCCATTACTTATTTCAGGTTCAAGTTTTTGGACTGCAGAGAACCTAACAGGCCCCCCTCTTTCTTTCTTTCTTTCTTTCTTTCTTTTTTTGTTTTTTTTTTCCCTTCTTGTTTGTCAGACCGCCCAAGACAACATTGATTTACAGACAACGATTCTGTCAAGATTTGATTTAATCTTTATTGTGAAAGATATCAGAATGTATTCACAAGACAAGGTATGAAAACATTTATCACCTTGGATAGTATATTTTCCACAGACCTGTTTGTACTTAACCAAACTTGAGATTATGAAGTTTCTCATACACAATATGTATTAGATTCATTATTTGCTCTATTGAAAAATTGAATAATATTTCATGGACTTAAATTAAGGCACATGCAAAATGGATGGATAATTTCAATTTTGTCTGCTGAACATGGATCAGATTGTTTCTCAGAATGCTCTTACAGAGCTCCTTTGAGGAAGCCAAGTGTGAATGATGACAAAACCTAATCAAATAACTTGCGCTTGCAGAATATTGCCAGCCACATCATCAAAGTCCATGCATCTGCTGATGCAGCCACAAGTGAGGCGAGAAATTCCAAAGAGGATAACTGGCTGAAAAGGTCTGGAGTTCATTAAGATCCTCTTTTCTGGTTGTAATGGTTGCTTAATGGATCTTGGTTGCTTTGCTGAAGTAGTTAAGTTTTCATGTGCAGGTATATACAGTATTGTCGAACTGAATGCCATCCCCGTCTCTCAGAGTCTGCAGCCTCTAGATTGCAGGAGAGTTATGTAAAAATCAGACAGGTATTTGTTATACCATGCTAAATGATACTGACTCTGAAACAAATACTATGATTAGCCATTTGTAACCTTAATTTAGCAAAAGTTAAACTAAAACTTCATGCTTTAATAATAAATTCAATATTCTGAACTGTTTATCTTGGATATGGAGTCTGCATTGAATGTTTCATTCAAGTTAACTTATTTGCCTATTTTTGTTAGTTTAGTGAGATTTCAAATCATGACAAGTAACCTTGAGCCACTTGCACTGCTGCTGAAAAAATATAGGCCTATGACTGCCACATATTGAGATTCTAATCAAAATCTCAGATAAAGCTTTTGAAGCTGTCCTTGGATTTTCCTTGACAGAAATGTTGGTGCTCCTAGTCCTGGATTAAAACTGTGGCTGACATTTCTAAGGAATCCTAAAGAAAACACTTCTACTGAAAATGGTAGCATGTTGCTTCTTTCCCCCATTTTCCATGTCAAAAAAACTCCTGTCCCGGTGAAGCAGGTCTAATCTCGTCTGATTCAGAATAAAGAATTCATTAACTTTCGTGAAAAGTCCACTCTGATTTTTAGGTATTTTTTTACCTTGGGTGTGGTAGGCCCCTAGCAGAGCAGTAGTTGCATCACGAAAGCAAGATGAACTTCAGTTGCCATAACAGAAACTGTAACTAATGTCGCATCATTTCTAAACTGATAAGATCTTTCTTGGCTTGTTGTCATTCCCCCTAGCCTATTCTGGTGGACACTTTGCTTGAAGGCATCTAATGGATCCCAAGTGATATTTCAACTTTCCAAATGTACATTCTAAAATGTTCTTCTTGTCAGTTTTCCTATAATACCTTTGTTCCAAGTCTTTTTACTAATGAAGCTAGATAGGAATTGGCATGTTGTAGTTTCCATGTTTGTAATTGAGGCAAAAGATATAAAAAATCATTGATAAGTTTCTCCTACCATATTTGATTTTTTGTAGGACATGAGGAGGCAAGCAAATGAAACTGGTGAGGCGGCTGTAATACCAATTACAGTGAGGCAGTTGGAAGCTATTGTGAGGCTAAGTGAGGCACTCGCTAAAATGACACTGTAAGTTGATGCTTGCAATATTGCATTGAAGATGATTGTTATAGTTTATCTTGGTTAAATCATACTTGGACCTAAGTTTGCAAATTGACTGTATTAGCGAATGCTTAAGAAGAAACAAAATTACAATATGTTACAATCAGAATTTTACAAGATTATTATTCAGATATCTGAAGGAAATCTTTTTATGCCCAACCAACCACATATCAGAAATCATATGTGAATGTTATGTGGCGAGAAATAAATTGAAGAGTTTTATTATTTCTGATTTTGTGTTGCAATGTGGGTTTTTGTATTAGTGAGCATTCATCGTTGTTTGGGTGACAACCAGCATAAAATTCTAGGAAAGACTGTTGGTTGACGCTGTCTGCTGATTTCAAGGAAACATTGCCAAAACACATAATTATCAGCTCGGTACTGCTTAAAAGTCTGCACATTTTCCTGGATGGCACCAGAATAATTGGCACTTCACAATAATCTACACATGCAAGTTGAAGAACGCTTCTGGTTGTGCTATTCAGTAGTTGCATTCACATTTATCACAAATAATGACTTGACTGTACATGTTTTAATTAGTGGTTGCAGCAATAAGAAACGGTCATTGCATGTTCCTTTTTAAGAAAAGAAAGGGAAGCTGACTTAATTATTTTGCTGTGCATATCCCCTCAGT
>JACFYI010003588.1:388047-404682 GCA_014898755.1 Handroanthus guayacan | reverse complement strand
CATTTTAGTTAGTTCTTCATTTCAGAGAAGAATATCCAGAGCACAGTCCCTCGATCTTATCAGATGCCTGGCTCGCCGTACATGGAGCTCGCAATATAGATTTAGGATCAACATGGGATTGGAGTTCAAGAAATTACTCAAGGGACGTCACAAGGGAAGAAGCTTCTGAGGCAATGGAAGTGCTTCTCCCGAAGGCGTCTTCTGTTTATCCAGCCATAAAAAACTGGAACCTAACCAGAGCTGTCGGAGGACTGAGGGCAATGCCACCCATCACTGCAGATGGATCACTTCCTCTTCTGGGCCGCGTAGATGAATATGTTGATGGTGGGCATAAATGCAAATATTGGTTATTTGCAGGGCTTGGTGCAAGAGGGCTGTTGTTCCATGGTTGGCTTGGGAAACTATTGGCTTTGGCTGTGCTCTCCTGTGATGAAAACTTGCTTCCTTCTGAACTAACCTCGTGGAAGCATAAAATGAACAAATATAACTTGGGATAATTACCTGGACATCCCATAAAGTTTGTTATAATTATCGAAACACGTCCTGAGGTTTGTTATAATTACCAAAACACTTCCTTGTAGTTCAAATAATTATCATTACACCCCATCTGAGTCTTGTAATGTTTGTTGTACTTTCAAATATAATTATCGAAACACCTCTCTGTAATTTGAATAATTTTACACACCATATGAGTTTTGTAATGTTTGTTGTACTTTTAAAGTGTCCAATTGTGACACATATGGGGTGTGATGGTGATTATCCAAGTTATATGAAGTATCTTGATATTATTAAGACAAACCTCAAGGCGTGTTAAGGCAATTATCCGTTGAACTTTGGCGTAGCAGAAAGTTAGGAAGCTTTGGTGTTTGGATGACTGTTTAAAGAGTGTCTTCTTATTGCAACATCAATTGTAAGATAATTTGAGCATAAATTTGTACTTGGTGATCACTTATTTCCCATAGCATGGACTTGTGAACAATGTGTACACTCATTTGGAGGCAAATTGTTGCAAAGGTTGAATTCATATTATATGTAGGCTTGGTTGGTTAAAAACTCACCTTTAATGTCGAGTCTTGAAGGGAAAATTCAAGGGATAATAATAATGACGACGACAACAATAATAATAATAATAATAAAGATCCTTTTGTGTTTAAAATGATAGTATGAATACTGAGTTTTCAATTTTTTAATCTTCATCTTAACAATTGCAATCAACCAATTATTTTACCTGCTAAAGCTGCCATAATATGTTTGGCTATAGTTATTACCCATTAACATTTTTCAGAAAGTCATATTTTTTTTGTTTTTAATTTTTGAATTTTTATATTTAATTTATTTAAATTTGAATAATATTTTATATGTGCAAAAATACACAATTACTAGTGTTGTAAAACAAGTATCCCTTATAGTCAAAATTTGACCTAACCTCGAAAACAATTTCGCATGCTCATATCAAAATAATAACATAGAGATACAGATGTTGATTTTTTTTTTTAAATTATTGTTAATATCATAAAATTTTAAAGGAAAAAAAAAATAGTTTGCCATCCAAATTGTACTTGTTTTTACACATTTTATACAACTTTTTACTTTTTTTCAGTTACACTTTGCCAGCTACACAAATTTTTCCACTTTGCAATATTTGAATGTTCTCAGTGGAATGGTACACCTTGATTTTATCATGTGACGTGCATGTAACAAATTTAAATAATTTTTTCATCCGTTTACAAAAGAGTTCAGTGAGCAATGTATAAAAACACATAAATAAACCATAGACATATTAGGAGCAAATGAAAAACTGTTCATCATAATGTCGTTACAGCCTAACAAACATACATCCTAGTACCAGATAGGCTCCTTCTCCAAGCAATGCAAATTCATTAACTTAAACAAAACCTAGCTTCGTTTTATATATATCCTCTTGTCCAAAACTAATACAGTTTCTCAAGATAGAGTCCAGATATAAACCTGACCTCCACTGGTCGCTCCAGCAAGCGTTCCTATGTTGTATGGATGTGCATGAAACCGGCATGGAATGGCCGACATGAGATCACTTCGTAAAGTAGCAACAGTATCGTTCACGGCAACAGATATAACATCAACTCCTCTATTTATGTTACCGATGAATATGGATGAATCATCCCAACCCCATATGCCTCTGTTTCCACAAACAGAAAGAAAACAAGAATACACCATGCTGTTAGACTGTTAGTAGTTAATGTCCCATCATATCAAGTTTGTTGAGTCAAATTATGCAGCATTTGATTATATCGTATATCAAGAATACCGCTGCAACTTCCACACGTTCAATATTCATAGCGTTTATCAGTAATCTCTACGTCAATTCTCGCGCAAAAAAGAAGGGTGAGAAATAGAACCAACTATAGCAAATCAAGGTTTGTGAGTTCAAGCATATAATGGAATAATGGATGGATTTTAATTGTTAGCACTAAAACTCCAAATTTCCAGGAAAAGATTCCAGCACAAGCATTTTTGATGTAATAATGATTTACAAATAGCTTACGTTCATTATGCTGTAAAAGGCATCTTTCCCCAGTTGAAACTCCAAATCCAAATGAGACAGAATTTTGAATTTTACAAAAACTAACAAAACAAAAGGAGATTGTGAGATAGTTTAAAACCTATCATATGATCAGAATTAATCCAGAAAATGATTTCAATGAGAAGGGAAAGAAACACATCTCCTGAAAAGAGGAATTACATGTACTACCAAATTGTTTAAAGACCTGTTTGCACAAACCTTTGGTGATTGAGGGGAACATCATACCTGAATGTGGAAATAAATATGTTTGTCTGGTTGTAATGGTATACCATAGACGTGTTCTCGTAATTGGGTCCACTTAACAAGCCGACTTTGTTATCAACACTGCAGGAACGCATAAAAAAAGAGCATCATCCTTTGAACAATAAGTTGTGAGAAAGAAAAGCTTGTAGCCACTTAATTTGATACGCTATGCAGTGGATCAGAAATTTTATATAAAAAGCACATCACATATATATACTTATTTCGCCTGAACATTTAATCATAACCGCCAATAACTATGAAGATTGTACTACTAGTTATATTTTATTACTGTAAAGAGTAGTAGCAAGATTAACAAGACAAACCAAAATAACTAGGCTGGGGTCAGTCACTTGAACTCATACTGTATCTGCAGACTTGGAGATTTTTCCAGACGAAGAAACTTACTATTTTGCTACTTTGAGATCTTCAAGAAAAACAGTTTCACCAAAACTAGAACCTTAAAGACATGAAAATACTTTGAAGGAGAGAACTTCATTGCATGTTTGTCGAGTTTCATATACCAAATGCATAAAGCACAAGCATTGTCAGAAAGAAAACTATAAAGAGTACAATTGTGCAATGCACATGAAGCCCAAAACAAACCTTGTTGTTGCCAGAAACTTGCCGGTGGGTGAAAAGTAAGCCGAATGCACAGCTCTCTTATGACGAAGAGCCTTCAGCGACTCTGGTTTATCCGCATTTATGTTTCTCACATCCCAAATACAAGCAGCACCATCTGTGGAACTCGTAGCTATGATGTTTTCATTTTCTGAATTGAAGTCTATGGTGTTAATTCTATCTTCATGTAAATCACATGACAACACAGATTTTCCGGCTCTGACATCCCATACATTGACTCTTCCCTTACCCTCGCTAAAATATAAGGATTTTGTGTCATGTGGACACAGGGATAGAGAGTATATCGTGTACTCACTGTAATAAACCATATCAAATACCTCTTTCTCCACGTCCATCAACCTGATAAACCCATCATAGCATGAACTGTACATCTGCCAAAAAAAATAAATAAAAAATAAAAAATAAAAGATAATAGGCTTTCTGCTCAATCAACAGTGAATAGCATAGGTGCATATGAGTACAATACAACATTAATATATAAGCAAATACACCCAATAATGAAGAACAGAACGCGGGAACCAACATGAAGCATACTGCTAACCAGGGATATTCTGTATACCAAACTACATGTTATTTCTCCTAAAAATATACAAGCACTTTTCTTTAGTTTATCATCAGTTTGAAAATATATTGCCTAAATGTTGTTTCAGTCCTTTGATGTCAAGAGAAACTGCAACATCACAATGATTTTAGTAACTTTTTCATTAATAACGTATCTTCTTAAAATATAAATCAGGTAAACAAACCCTGCTCTTGTCATTCTTAGCCACTTTCTGGAATGAACAAGTGCTCCCACCAAAAGAGCATTCATTGTTGAACTGTTTAAATCAGATTTAGAAGTTGAAATAGACTTCCTGCATAAAGTTTGCACCGCGCAACTTTAGTATAATGCCCACCCAAAGGAGTAATTCCATGTGAATAATCCCATCATAAGCGGTGAGAGATATATAGGACAATTTTGTTCATATATTAGAGTGTATAATTTAGCCATGCTTGGACTATTCTTGAAGCTAAGCACTATGCATAATGATCCCCAATCTCCAAATAAGCAAACAAGAAAGATACAGTTCTCCTAATTGTACTTTATGATATAATAAATCAAAATTTGTTATTCACACCTTTGATAGGGAAAAGGGATCTATTGCAATTCCAGAAACAGGCCCCGGATGTGGGTGATACAAATAGATCCCGTCACCATCCTCTTTCTTGCCATTGACGTTCCAAAACCCGACATCTCCAAACTTGTTTCCAACAACAACCATCTGCATATCCATTGTAGGGAAGAACCTCAAACTCATAATTCTCCCGGGCACCAGACGTGCTATATTCTCAGACTTCAACTGCAATGCCCCCACATCAACTGAACCCCGCAACCCTTTTCCTGCTTTTAATATCTCCAAGTTCTCACTTTTCTCCAGATTATCAATAGAATCACAAGGTCCTTCACTCAATACCGATTTCTGAGAACATTGTGAAATAGTTTCTATGAGTTTGTGGTCCAACCCATCATCACCAGCGTATGCATCTCTCATTGCAACAGGGCCCAGCTCCTCAGGGGACTTCCTTCGCATAGAATCAGGATTCCACTTGGGGATTTTCTTAGTTTTCTTTTCATCATCAACGTCATCATTGAGACCACCGGCAGTAGCAGCATCAGGTGGCACCCCACGAGCCCTCAGCGATCGGCGCAGGACCACAGGACCTTCGGTTTTAGGCTTCTTTACTGGAGTCCGCTTATAAGATTTACTCTCAGCCCTGCTAAATCTTGAATTCTTCAAGACTAAGCAACAAATCATAGACACTCACGCGAACACATTCCTCAAGCAGAAGAATATACAGAAATCTTGCGCAAATAAGCATTTTTTTTCGCATAGAAAAAAAAATCTCGAAGACAATTCCTCGAACTGGTAATCTAGGATTTACTACCACTAGTTTGCAAGGCCATTTTTAACAAAAAGGTGGAAACGATCAAGATGAAAGAAGACAAATATATATATATATATATAAAATATGTATATACAACAAATCAACAAGGAATAAACATATGGAGGAACAAGACCTCTCACGCTTAGCAGTGGCAGAGAGCTCGCTGACCCTTGAGTGAATTTTCAGCGCCGCCAGCATTTCGCCGTTGCGCTTTATGTTTTCCAGTCTCCGCCGCTCGTATTCAGTCATCTTGTTGCTCCCCATTCTCCTTTACCCACACTTCGGAGCTTCGGTCGACAATTCCCCGACAAGTACAGTGTGCAATATACTGAACGTCCTTCTCTGTCCGAGACGGCTCCTGTGGGCGGCGCGTTATAATATAACATAATAGTAGGCGGGAGAATTGGAATTGGCGCGAAACCGCCATAGGAGATTACGTGGCAGGTTCATGGCCGTGGACTCGGCCCATGAAATCTTGCTTCTGTTATATCTATAATTTTTATTTTTATTTTTTATTTAATAAGAGCACACTGGAAATTGGGCCGGCCTGATTCGTCTAACCCCCCTATATTCCGATTTAGAGTTGCTCCTTTGGGCCAATTAAACGCATATCGTGACGTTGAGGAAAAATCTTCTTTTAAAGACAATTATTGACATTATTATTACCTTATCAATAGAAGAATTCGAGTAACAAAACTTATTCCCAAAAACAAAAATTAAACATAAATATTTATAAATAAAATAAATAAATTCAATGGAGTACAAGTAGTGACATATAAAACAAGACTTTGATCACAAAAGATCCAAAAGCTATTTGGAACATCCCTACAACCTCTGCTGATACAAAAGAATCTTCCTTAATTTGTCAGTCTTCACTTTGAACCTGTCATATTACAATTCATCCCTTTAGACAGTATAATGTTGTTGGATGGTATCAATGTCCAATCCCTTCAGCTTCACCACGGATTCAACATGTCCCTTAAGCGTGTGAAGCTCCCTCAGCCTGCATCATTTTTCTTGTGAGAACATAAAGTTTGTTACTAGGATAATTAATCAACAATTACATGACTTTATTACAGAAAATCATGTTTATTACATTATGTGAATATTAATATTACCTTGCAACTTCAGCTCTTCTTTTTGCCTGTTCGGCAATTTCAGTGAGTTCCCGATAGTTCTTGTCGTGGAAAAGTGCAGAAGTGTCGCCAGTTGAGAGACCGTGGAGGGTTCGTTGAGCTACGGCCCATTGTGCTTCTCTCTCGCCCTTGCCGTAATCTTTCTTGGTTGTGAAGGCAGTCTAGTTCATTACAAATGTTTGAGGAAATTAAGGTTAATGATCTATGTTGGAGATAAAATGTTAGAAAGAATACGTATTTCTCTATATATTTGTACCTTGTTCTGGATCATGGAATCCCAGGCTTTGCCACTCAATCCATAGCGAATAATGAACTTCAGAATGTCGAGTGGGAAGTAAGTGACAATGCTGAAGATCCAGATGACTCCGGCCCAACCCCATCCGATGCCTTTGATTCTTGCGAATTCCCAGTGCGCGTATACAGCGATTATTGTAGCCAACTGAAATCCCACAAGTCATACATCTTCAGAAACTTGAAGAAACAAAAGAAATAATCCAGGGTTATAGTCTTAATGGGACTCACCAACTGGGCTATCAAGAAAGCGCTCATGAGCAAGACACCAGGGCGTTCAACAAACGACCAGCTTCGTGATCTCGTGACAAAGATGAGTGCTTGACTAATAATGCTCACTTGGAGGTAGAGTGCAGCAGTAAGTTCGTCTGTGTTGCCCCTGATCGATCTAACTTTGAAGGTTTGCTATAAGAAAGAAATGGTTTATTATCAATCGAATTTAAGTTCTAGTTTGCTTTGTGACAAAAATAAACATTTTTTCAAGCTCGAACTTACGGAGAAGAAGTCCGTATCAGATGCAAGGTAAAAGAAAATGACGGTCATGATGGCCATGTATGTTCCAAGGACAACGCCTGTGGCGAAGATTTCCTTGAGCTTCCACGAGTCAGGAAGTGGAGAAGGCTTTACCCTGTCCTTAGAGATGGTCATGATGGTTCCATCGTTGAGGATTGCGATGATCAAAACCATGAAAGGCGAGAAGTCGAACTTCCAGAGAAGGGCAATTAGCATGAATCCCATCACGATACGGATCGTGATGGAAACTGCATAGATTGTGTAGTTCTTCATCCTCTGGAAGATGGCTCGGCTTGTCAGAACTGCACTCACGATCACACTAAGTCCTGGCTCGGTCAAAACAATGTCTGATGCACTCCTGGCAGCATCAGTTGCATCTGCTACAGCAATGCCGATATCGGCCTTCTTGAGTGCTGGTGCATCATTCACACCGTCTCCAGTCATTCCACAGATGTGCTTTCTCTCTTGTAGTCTCTTCACAATCTCATATTTGTGCTCTATGCAACAAAAGTTTGTTCGTTAGTTACAATCAGATAGGAGTTCATCAAAGTTATGTGGATTTTTTTCACTTTTTAAGGTTACCTGGGAAGACTCCAGCAAAGCCATCGGCCTTCTCGATGAGCTCATCAATAGGGATCGAAGCAATGGACTCATCCTTGCTCTGGCCGAGAAGGGATGAAGACGGATACATGTTTGTTCCCATGCCAAGTCTACGGCCTGTCTCTTTACCAATGGCAAGCTGATCACCGGTGATCATCTTCACATTGACACCGAGGTCGAGAGCTTTTCTAATGGTCTCAGCACTGTCATGCCTCGGAGGGTCGAACAAGGGCAACAAGCCGACGAACTCCCAAGGTCCACCAGGACTTTCTTTCGTCTTCTCAGGAACAGTCTACAAAGACATATAGCCCACACGGTTTAGCAGTTCAAAATATGCTCGTCTTTAGCATTCTTATCTTATAATGAATGATGAATGATGAAATAACAAACCTGTCGTGCAACACCAAGAGAACGAAGACCACGGTTTGCAAAATTGTCAATGATCTCATGAGCCTTCTTCAACTCATCTCCTTTGAGTTGACAAAGTTCAATGATCTGTAAAATTTTAAGAACGTTAAAAAGAATTGTTAAGCTGTCGAGGGATGTGTAAAAACATGTATGAAATTTCGGATTGTCATCTTTACTTGCTCGGGAGCACCCTTGCTACATCTATGCCACTTCCCCTCGGAATCATAGTATGTGATTGCAGTGCGCTTGTCCACCGGGTTAAAGGGCAAGAAATGAACCTCTGTAATGCCTGCTCTTGCCTGAACACTCACAACAAAAAGTATAATCAAGAAAACAATTCGTCAACTTCATACGCAATCCAATTTTCAGATACCGAATCAGAACAATTTTGAAATACCTCTTTTGGATCACTCAACATGTTAACAATCGAGGCATCAATGGCGTCCTGGTTCTCAATTCGAGAAGCCCTTGCAGCAATCAACATAAGAGCATCCTTGTCCAAATTCTTTGGGAAAACCTCGATTAAGGATTTATCGACCGTAAGCTTGTTGAGTGTAAGAGTTCCAGTTTTGTCACTGCAGAGTACATCCATACCAGCCATTTCCTCAATGGCTGTCATTCTTTTAGTGATGGCACCTTGTTGGGACAGTCGATGAGATCCAATAGCCATCGTCACAGACAAAACTGTGGGCATGGCAATCGGGATACCACCAATGAGCAACACAAGTAGATTGTCAATTCCTTGTCTGTAGTTCCTGTGCTGGATCGGGTACATTACAAGAATCTCTATCACCATTCCCACAGCAATGGAGCATATACAGAAGTTTCCAATGGCAGTCAACACCTGATTTACAGATAAAATGAGTCAAGATAAATTCCATTTGCTGCAACTGGATTTTGATTGAAAATTACGATATCATCTACAAAAGCTTCATCTAGGAATCCACAAAGAAACAATCCGATTAATCAAGATACACAATTAGGATCATATCCATACGACCTACATGAGTGATACAGTAAAAGCCTTTTCGATTCTTTTCATTAACCATTTTATGTCTCGGATTTCAATCATCCCACTATAGGAACTAATGATTGGTTCTGTCTACAAAGATTTTGGATTCGTTCAAAATGATCAAATTATATCGATGACAATGTACCTTTTGGAAGTGTCCCACGTTGTTGGTGCTATCGACAAGATGGGCAGCCTTCCCAAAGAAAGTGTGGACGCCGGTGGCAATAACCACAGCCTCGATTTCACCTTGCTTGCAAGTGGAACCCGAAAACACTTCATCACCAGGGTTCTTGGTTACGGGAAGAGACTCTCCGGTTAGAGCTGATTGATCAATCTTGAGAGGATCACCCTCCAAGAGACGAGCATCGGCTGGGATAATATCTCCCAACTTAACACTGATAACATCTCCTGGAACTAGGATTGAAGCATCCTGCTCAGACCACTTGCCATCTCTCAAAACCTTCATCGACATAATGAAATCACACAAATTAACAACAAACTCATAGTAAATCAACATCAGAAGCTACTGAAAAATATAAATTAACAACAAACTGACATTAAATCAAGACCCAAGGACTCATATTTCCATGAATGAATAATGAACAAAAGGGTACCTTGGTTTTGGGAGCAAGACCAGCCATAAGGGCAGCTGCAGCATTTCCTGCATTGTTTTCTTCAATGAAACTAATGGTTGAGTTGATGATAAGCAGCACGACAATACCCACAAAATCTTGCCAATCCGGAGCCTTCCCCTGCATTTATTCAAAAATCCCCACATTTAACATATGCAAAAAGAGAGAGAGAGAAAAAAAAAAGTTGGCTAAAACAAGAACATGCATTTACCCCTGAGAAAGACGAAATTGGCAGATACCCTCCTTGTTTTTTTATAACTTAAGCTCATTAATTATCTTCCACACAGAGGGGGTTAAAAAGACAAGTTAACGTAGTGTCTATTATTTTTGGAAATTTTTCTGTTCATTTCGCCTTTCACAAGATGATATAATGCTATTTTACCCCAACATAAAACCAAAACAAGAAAACTGAGATTTACCCCTCCGTTGGCCAAAACAATGGCCATTATTGCAGCAGATTCCATGACCCATGATAGAGGGTTCCACATAAACCCCAAGAACTTGAGAATTTTGCTCTCTTTCTTTTCCTCAAGCTTGTTGGGACCAAAAATCTCAAGCCTTTTTGCCCCTTCCTCTGATGTCAAACCCTCCCTCGAACATTTTAATTGTACAAACACTTCCTCAATCGGGACGTTCTCCTGTACACATCAAATATCAACCATATTACATTATGACAAAAACAAGATTACTGTCTCAACAAGACATGCAACACCATACTTACAAGATCAACCGTTTCATTCTTAATCGCTTCTAGGGTAATATCGGAGGCCATTTTTTGGTGTGGAAAAGAGGAAAATCCAGTTCAGGAAGAAAGATGGAGAGCGCAAATCTCATCTACCCCCCTTCCCAATACTCAACCAAATCCTCTCTTCCTTTCAGGCCCCCATGCAAACGCTTTAGACAAATTGTGGAGAAGGCCTCGGGTATTTAGAGGCCAAACCCATGTTTATTTTTAGCTAATTTTTATGTCCCATAAGCTCTCTACAATGGCGGACGATCGAACACTTTTACAACCTCTCATTGTTTCTTGTGAAGCCTGAAAATTGAAAACGTGTCGAGTATTCGAAGAGTTTCTACCTTAAAATATGGACTTCCATTCTCGTCGATAACTTGACTGGAACTGCAAGTGGAATTTTTTGATAACCGCAATAGATTAGCTGAAGACTAGGATTAATGTTTTCTTGATTGTCCAAAAAAAATGTTTTTCTTTCTATTTTTAGTTTTACGTGGGTTGCATGGCATGATTTACGGTGAAATTATAAAAATAACAATAGAACTAAAGAACTAATGAATGTCATTTTATTTCTTAATTTGATTTGAATATCATTTTTTATAGTCATCATATTCGAAGGTATTGATTGTAATAAGGTACAACATAGAAAACAAAGTGACCTCGCGAAAATGTATATCTCGTACCAAGTTTTAAAACAATTACTAATAAAACATGAGTTTGCATTATGCATCTTAATAAGCCTTGATTATTCACCAAAATTTCAACCTCAAAAGGACGATACATTTTATTTCCTATCTTCATCATAGCCATTTTTATTAGTTAGCGTCAATTGCACACTCGATATGTATTCGTAAAATAGTCGATATATTTCTATAGTGAATACTTTTATTTGTATGTATTTAATTATTGAAATATAATCAATATATTTAACATAACTAGATAAATTAGTGGATTATAACTTTTTATTGAGTTACGGGAAGTTATAAGGGTAAGTAAATGCTAAGGGATATTTTAAGCATAATACATGAAAATATACCATGAATATAACTATTTTGGCATTTCATTCTTTATATATAATAGAGTCAGTAAGGTAATTCAGTTTTATGGATTCTTTGTTTATATACTTTTCTAATGCATACTCTAGATTTTTTGTTCCAATTCATTATTTATCTTCGATTACATTGCATGTCAAGTGTATGAGATTTACTATGCTGTATTTTCATAAAAAAAAATATTTAATACATTTAACATATGTTTATAATGCGGAGTAAAAGATGAGACACCCATTTTACAATAGAGGACCTCATTCATTGATATTCGTATTTTTTTTAATCCCTAAATTACTTGTGTTTTTCATCCCTAAATTACTTATGTTTTTCCTAGATTGCTAAATGCTTTGTTTCATGCGAATGTTTTGCAGCGAACGATCTTTCGTATTGGAAGCAATTTATATGTGATTTGCTTACGTGCAATGAGGATGTGACGTATGATTCTAATAGCATTTGGGATTGTACATTGGTAAATTTGATTTTACAAGTGGTTTCCAATTATCTTATATTTGTCGTTTCTAACAAGAGGAATAACCAAATAAATGGAAACTCAGTATCAAATTCAGGAACAATTGCAATGAAAACCATATACAATATAATCGCCTAATAATATTTTAACTCCCCATTCCGGCCATACGTCTCACGAAATGAACCATTAAACTCGACGCGCATGGATCTTTATTTTTTTTTAACATTAATCTTATTGAATTCTTTACTATATAACAGTTATTTTAGATATTTTCTTGTTAATTATTGATTTTGAATATTATTAATGTGGTGTATCGATATACAATTAAATAAATTACCCGTCTCTCTTCCAAAATAATAATAATAATAATAATAATAAACTTTATACCTGGTACTATTTTTTTTCCCTCCAAAATTGGAAAATTGACTAACACTTACAAGAAGATAAAGCAATTAGCGAATATCTTGATTGTGCTCCTAGAATTAGTCCAAAAAATAAAAAAATAAAAATAGGACTTATATTGCTGCAAAAATAAGTTTAACTCTCGCTAAAATCACAAAGGAGCCATGGGCGAAATTATCAAATTGTCATACATAACTCAATACTTTATATGTCAACTATCAAATTATCATATATTATAAATTATTCAATAATATTGATCAATCATTAGAAGAAAATTGCAATCAAGCATCATTATGAGCAAACGATACCTCACATCCCATAACTGCTTAAGTTGCTTCTCTATTTGTCTATGTTACATAATTTTATTTCTATCAGACCTTTTTGGATACTCTTAACCCTAAGGAATGTACAGATGACAGAAATCCAGCACAGATGACATAACATATATGCTTAATCAGCTTAACTCATACAGCATACAACACATTGCATAAAACTTTGTTCTTAGTTTGCTAAATTGTCTTTGATGTATGTTCCTAGGAACAATTACCTCAAAACAATCCATGAGATATATGCTAATTATAGAAACATTTGTGTTGTTTAAAAAATTACTCAACTGAGAAAAAAACTTACACAAAGTCTGCATAAGATCCAAAATATAAGCAGAAACGTTAAAAGTAGGCCCTGTTTAAATTCTAAGGGGGTCTAATTGTAATGCTGGACAAAGTAGGTTATGTTCACAGGGCATCTGGAGCAATAATAATTATCCCTTCTGAGTAAAATTGTCAAAAGAAAAAAATGAAAAGAAAAAAACCGTAATAAAAGGAAGGATAGCACTCATTTAAATTACTGAAGCACGAGATGAAAATGAAAAAATGGAATCAAATGGCACGAAATCAAATGTCATAACCTTTAACAGGCAATCCGAATAATAAACCGCAAAGAAAGATTAACTGAAACCAAAAAGGAAAATGCAACAAAGAGTCCGCAGCAAAAATTTCAAGCTTCAAATTGATTCAAATATAGCAATAATTTCTTAGAGAAGCATTATCCAAAATTTAATTCACCTTGAGTTTACAATGTAGTTTGCAACAAAACAAGCACTATTGTAACTCCTTCTTCTTTCTTTAACAGCATTAATAAGTTAAAATTCACGACTTAAAACCCTAGCTTCGTGCGGCGCCAATGCCTGCGCTTGGCATTATACCTACAAGAACAAGAAGGAAGCCATATTTAAACAAAAAAGAAGATAAAAAAGAAGGAAAAAAAGGAACATCGGTAGTGGAACATCAGAATAAAAAAAAATTTATATATATATATATATAGAACCTGATGGTATTGTCGGTACGCATGCGGATCCAGTAAGGAATAGGCCGATTCTGCCTCTGCTTCTTCGCGAGCTTCTTCTTTATCATAAACGTCTTGTGCGACGGCTGTTAGCAATTTCGTTAAATTATTATAACAAAGATACAAAATTAATGCAAACAATTCACCTCACAAACACAAATTAACACACGAAAACATCGAAATGACTAGAGAGAGTTACCATTTTGGCGAGAGAGAAGTTGCAGAGACGAATTGAATGTACTCAGATTGAGAAGTTGATAAACCCTAGTGGAGATTGAATTTGTTTTGTGTGTTTTACAAGATCGGCAGGTGTGGGCCTGAATCAATGACTGGCCCATTCGTGTATGGGCTTCACACCGAGGCCTTTCAGACAAATATGATTGTAAATTTTTTTTTCTTTTTAATTTATAAAATTTATACTACTTTATTATTAGGATTTTTTCATGATAAAATTTAATTTTCTAAAGTAGAAATTTTATTCCAAAAATACTCTTCCATTTGAAATAAACTAATGCCGACGCCCCTAATTCTTAATCACTATTTCAGCAAAGAATAAGGTAAAGTTGTAAGAGAAAATTAAGGTGTGTATTCATAGAATTTTATCAAGCCAAAAAAATAAATAATAATAGTAATAGATTTTTTTTCTGTTCTTTTTTTTTTTTAATTTAGAAAAACGTATGATCTTCTAAATGAGTAGGATTTTGAGCATACCTTTCAGTATTGACTCGTCTATCTTTCAGTACCTTTTCGTTTTCTCAATATGGAATTGACTCTCATGTGAATTTATTTTCTTGAATATTTAAAGATGATTCTTGAACTTAAAATTCAATTAATATAAAAGTTCTCCAAATTCATCATTTGAATAAAAAAAAAAAAACAACTCCATACCACGATTGCAATCGACGTTTTTGGACACCTCAAAGTAGGCTTTGAGAGTTTTCAATTATCGTATTATGCAAGAAGCATTTGATTATCTACCTTGTCACGAGTCGTTTGGTTTCACCAAGTTTAGCTCAAACCAACTCATAAAAAAATAGTTATTTTTTATTATTTATAATGGTTGAGGGAGGGCCCTCCTTCTTATTTTTCATATAGTTTTTATTTTTTCTCTTTTCTTTTTATACAGTTAGACAAGTATATTCGATACATTGCACAAATTGAAGTTGTATCATCATTTTTGGTTTAGTACTTCAAATTTAAATGTTTGACTTCTTTTTTAATTTAACTTCTCGGATATACTAGAAAAAATATCTTGAGTATAGTCACTTTTAATTATCAAATTAACTATCCATTGAAAAATACTGCGATGCAAGTTTTTCTAAAGATGAAATATAAATATGCTCTAGACGAAATAATTGCGTGCTGTTAGCATTTTCAGTTGTCTCTATGTTGTAACTGAATTATGGGAAATTATGGACAAATTCATAACATTGCTAATTATACCTCATCTAAAATAATGAAATTATGGACTTTTTTCTTTTATTTCAAAAATTACCAATATCTCATATCCCAAAATAAAATGTGTACCATTGGAGTTTTCAGCGAAATATGCTGATGTCAATAAAAAATTCAACTAAACTTTCTATTTTGATCTTTACCTATAAAATATGCCTTGCACGATTTTGTAACTCGGAGGAGTATAGGTATAACGTATTTATAGTTAAATAGGTGTGAAATTAAGTAGTGTTGTTGTTGTATAATCATTAGATCTATTATCTAGCCGCAGGACTTAAAACATATTAGTTAAAACATTACAAGTAATTTCCAAATTAATCTATTGACGGGGTTTTTTATTGTAATTTTGTTGAATGGATGAAAGTGAAGGCAACTCCTACTTGAATATAAATATCGATGCTTTATGGTCATGTGAGAAGTTCATCTTATTACAAAACACTCCTTATAATTTTGAAAATTATATTAATATTCCATGTCGTTAGTTCAACAAACAAAAAACTTGTATAATTGTACCCCCTAAAAATTGAACACATTGGTTGAAATAATTTAACGAAAAGGGTATTATTGTGATTTCCTGAATCAAATGTTATGCAATTATAATTAAGTCAAAACTCAGGAGGTCTTGAGGTAATTATCCCCTTTTTGAAAATTACCTCAACACCCCCTTGAAATTTGGCATAATTACCAAAGTACCCATTGATGTTTGAATAATTACCAATATACTATATATTGTTACTTCAATTGATAGATTATTATAATTACATCCTTTTAAAATCGTGCAACGTTATAAGTAAACCCCATAAAAATCGTGCAACGTTATAAGTAAACTCCATAGACAAAGGATCATAATTGTAATGATGCATAAGCCTAGGGTATAATTGTAATTATGTGTTTTGAACTAGCAGTAAGGACTATAACAGTAATTGTCCAAATCTTAAGAGGTGTTTTGGTAATTATTCTAAACCTCAATGGGTGTTGAAGTAATTATTCATCTTTTTTATTTTATTTTATTTTATTTTGAGTTTCTTGAAGTAACGATGCTAATTGCAGGTATATTCACATATCCCAAACGTGGAACAATCAACTGACCATCAAGTGAATAAATATATATATATATATATATATATAAAGAAAAAAAGAAAAAAAAAGAAACTGGCCATCAAGTAAAGTTGGAATGGCTTTTATATGCGACATTTTTGACACATTATGCCATGCAAGTC
>JACFYI010003588.1:335747-363537 GCA_014898755.1 Handroanthus guayacan | reverse complement strand
TATTGTCAATTATGGATTGCACTTGTTCAGATTCAGTACTTATGCGATGCACAATGGTAAAAATTCTGGAAAGTTTTAATCTTGATCATAAGTTTGAATTGACTTATAGGTCAATATTAACTGCGTTGGTTAAACTTTTTTGAAATATATTGTAAGCTTCTATGCATTATAAAATATTTTTAGAGCTTATAAAAAGCTAAATTTTAAAAATAAGATTTGAAGTTTCATAAATTATTGAAATATTTAGATAGAACAAGGTCTTGAAGATCATAAAATGTTAGTAATAGCAATATTAATCTTGGAAGTAGGTTAGGAGATTCTTGCTTTTCTATTAAAACATTATATGGTCCTAGTGTCTTATAGTGGGAATTTATAAGTTCATTTTTCTGGGGAAAAAAGAAGAAGAAGAACATAAGCCAAAAACTTTATTAATATTTTTATAAACTCATTCAGACACCCACTTAAATGATACTTATTCACTTTAATATTTGAGTAATGTCGGAGGAACCAGTTTTTGCTTTTCAGAGAGAAGTGAAAAGTTGTAAAGAAAAGCTGCAACTGACTTTGACTGTGTTTCAAACTGAAAGTTAAAAGCAAAAAATAAAAAATAAAAGTAGAATTTGGGTGACGGTTGCTTTTAGCCTTTATTTTATTTTTATTTTTATTTTCCTCTCCTCTTCTCCCTTTTTCTGTTTAACTTAGAAAATCAAAAGTAGAAATACTACTTTCAAATACTCCATAACATCAAATATTCCGCTAAAAGTTGAAAAGTACTTATTACAAGCAGTTTTGACCACCCCTAGGTGTTCTCATTTCACTAGAATCCCTTGCATTTTCTCATGCTCTGAAGATCAAGGAAATGCGAATCAAATTAGTAATAGCTTAACACACACATATATACTCCTTAAATTACGAAACAATCCAATAGGATAGATATCAAGAAGAGGTTTGAAAAAATAACTTCTAGTTGAAGCTTGAAGCATCATCGTGGCATTTCTTGCGTAATTGTCAACATACTTGCTGAAAAAACTTCCATCAAATCACATATTTTTTCACCATCTGACCTTTTACACGTTGAGAAAGCCGGCATGTTAGGGGCGGGCAGATTTTCCATCTCATTTTTTAGCATTGATGAGACCTCCAACATAGATGGCCTATCTTCCCATCTTTCTTGGACGCACAACAGAGCCACTTGCATGCACCTCTTCATTTTGCACGTCGATGAACTATCATCCAACGTTGGATCCATAAAATCCATGCTACTATCATTTTTCCAAAGCTCATATGCCTGACCAAATTTACCGTCAACCCGTTAATGTTTCCAAATGCATATCTTATTTATATGACATGATTATTAGTGTTTCTTACATGCTCTAAAAGATTTAGATTCGTTTGCAAACCATATAGAGACGATGTCTTCTTCCCGCTTATGATCTGTAGTAGTAGTACGCCAAAACTGTATACATCGTACTTTCTTGAGTATATTCCTCTTTTTACATACTCTGGTGGAATATAACCACTACATATTGTAGTAAACAACAGAGAACAACACGTAAGTGTGTATACATAAAGTTTTGTATGTGACAGCTCTAGGAGTTATTCGACTTACTATGTCCCAATAATCCTGCGTGTGCTCGCTGCATTTTCATCTTTCTCGAACACTTTGGCTATTCCAAAATCTGATATTTTAGGCTTCATTTCTTTGTCTAGTAAAATGTTGCTAGCTTTCAAGTCTCTGTGAATTATTGTGACTACTGAGTACACTTGGAGATAAAGTAGTCCTTGAGTAATGCCTTCAATAATTTGAACGCGTTTCTGCCAATCCAAGCATAAGCTTTTTACTGGATCTGCAATATACATATCAATGTCGCGAAAATAGGTAAATATAAGCACAACGGCTTAACAAGATCTTTAAATATAAATATCAATATCTTGAAATAATATTTAGGTGTTTAAACTTTATGATGTTAAACATGTTTTTCTTTCGCGACTTATGCTAAAGGCCATCCATAAACAATGTTGATGACGTTATTGTTGGGACTGCGCGTACCCTCACTCCAACCCCGCATTAGTATGATATTGTCCGCTTTGGGTCGAACCCTCACGGATTTGTTTTTGGACACCTCCCAAAAGGCCTCATACTAATGGGTTGGGTTGAACCATTAAATATTGGTTCTCTTTCCTCTAATTCTCCGGTGTGGGAGAAGTTTGAAACCCAACAGTTATTAGAAGGTAATTTCTGCTAACCACAAATTTTGAATGTTCTTGAACGGTAGAGGCAGGGACCTGGTACATATAATCGAGAAAGCAAGTGCTTACCAAAAAGGTACTTATCCAAGCTCCCATTCGGCATGTACTCATATATCAGCATTTGTTCTTCCCTTTCCGTACAAATTCCAAGAACTTTCACCAAGTTGATATGTTGTAATCTTGCTGTAAGTGCCAGTTCATTCTTGAGTTCCTCTATTCCTTGTTTAGAACCTTTTGAAA
The DNA here is from genome assembly GCA_014898755.1 of Handroanthus guayacan. NCBI lineage: Eukaryota > Viridiplantae > Streptophyta > Magnoliopsida > Lamiales > Bignoniaceae > Handroanthus > Handroanthus guayacan. The sequence continues at coordinate 361,047 of JACFYI010003588.1, read as the reverse complement.
GTCGTTTCACAGCGATCTGGAGTCCGTTTTGCAGTTCACCCTAACAAAATCACATGCATGAGTCGTTGAGTTTACGCATATTGATGCAAGCATTTTTCAGAACTTTACGCTCAAATAGCAGCCCTATTGTTTGTCCAAAATTAACAGTGTGAAAGCATCAATTGCCATTGCCTACAGGCGCATGCTTCTTACTAACACTAGCTTTCAACCGTGATAATTGTTCAAACTTCTTATAGTGATAATTACAAAGTTACGATTACTTACATTTTATAAGCTCTAACATCTTATTTTTCAACAAATTATTTTGATAATAAGATCTAAACATATTATATGCTTCAAAAACATCTTATAACATGTCGGATCTTATAAAATTTTTAAATAAACTTATCCAAACACCCTCTAACTAATTGCTTTATTAAATTTATTAAGTTAGTTTCGAAAAAACCTCCAAAGTTGCTATAGAGGGGGCATACGTATATAATGTCCCCGTGTGTGCGCACACACTTAAAGAGCCTTATTGTATGAAGAGGTAAGTGGAAAATATTGGTATTTTAGAAGGTATTCGACTTCTTTTCTTGCCTTGCATTACTGTTTCTAAAGTCGGTTAGCATTTTTTTCGCTCAAGTTTATCACCGACTTCGATATTTGGCGTTCCACATGAGAAGTTTTGCTTTGGAGGATATAGACATAAATGGATCACATATTACCTTGTACACAGGTCCAAATCCACCCTCGCCAAGCTTGTTTTCGGACGAGAAGTTATCCGTAGCTGTTGCTATTTGAGCGAACGTGAAGCCTTGCTGATTAGTATACTTGTTTCTTTTACTCCAAACAGCTTTTCCTTTCAATGAAAGAAAACAAAATTGAAATTAAAACATTTTTTTGGTGAAAAAAGAAATGCCGTAATGTGAATGGATACCTTTCAATATGATTGATTTTCTTTTCATGAAACATATTGTTGCGCTAACTAGAATCATGGCTGCCAGAGTTGTCGACAATACAATCACCCGTAGTTGTTGCTTGTTTTCTTGATTGTTCCCCGCTTCTTGAGCTGTGAATGAAGTCATTCGAATTCTCAGAGCATGCTTTCAGGATTAAGATGGCGTTTGGCATTTCTTTTGCTTTAGAAAAAAATGATTTTAATTTAGGGAAGTTAAAAAGTTTGTTATAAAAGTTGAGAGTGCTTAGAAATAAAATTAATTGTCCGAAAATGTGATTTTTCAAAATTTTATCAAACTAATTTGATGGAAAAACAGGAATAGAATATAAATAGGTGCTTTTAGATTTTAGACTAAAATCACTTTTTGAAAAGTACAAGTTACTTTACCGAACACTTTCAAAAGCCCTTTTTCAGTAGCTAGAAGCTAAAAGCAATGCCAAACAACATCTGAGTGCCATAGCTATGCGCACTTTTTGCAAGTTTGAATTATTATTCTCAACAAACATATCTAACCTGTTGTCGAAAGAATCCAATCCACATCATGAGGTATCTGAAACACATTGTAACCAAGAAGTCCCTTCTCCTTCGCATATGAAACTTTTGTCTTAATTGCTTCTGCATCGTCGAAACCAATCCAGGACGATCCGATCTTACAGTAGTTCACCACGTATGTAGAGTTAAACACTGCTTTAACTCCGTGGTAATTAATTTGCCACTTAAGGTATGTGTAGCTAACAGAGCCATCTTTAGTTAACGTCTTGCCCTTTGCCGGTGCACCTATTGCATAATCATCCGCGTTTACTAATGTCCATGCATATCCATGATATGGCAACCCGATAACAAGTTTCTCCGCAGGTAATCCTCGTCTAATCCACTCATTTATCCCGTAATCTGTGTTTAGATTGCTTGATGGATCATATAAAGCAGCATGAGCTCCTGTAAATCTATCTTTTGAAGATGTATGATAGTCAAATGACCGCATGTGCACCCAATCGAAGTTTCTCTTGATATCGTCTACTGGGTAGATGAGGGAGTCCATCACCGGAGAATACATAGCTCCCATTGTCAAAATCAGGGGCGGAGTATCGTACTTCCTTGGCTCTGAATTTATTGCTTCTCGCCACTCGGAAAAAAAGCTTCCCATGTTGGCCATGTTAGCAGGTGTAGTAGGGAGAACATAGGAAAGATCAAGTCCCATGAATCCATGCCGTCTGGCTGCCATAATCGAGGACTCAATGAACGACGTTCTATGAGACGATTGGTTGATCATGTCAAAGAACATCGATGAGTTTTCCTCTCCTACTGAGTTTGCCTCTCCTGCCCAGATGGACAAAAGTGTCTTTGCTGATGGATTCTTACTTGTAACAGTCTCCGTGAAGGTAGACATGTATGGTTCATCTGAAACTTTGATATAGATCTCATAATTCGAAGAATTAATATACGCAAAGGCGCAAACAAGATGCGTGAACAGCCTTGAATTGATGTGTGAAACTGGGAATTCACTGCCGGAATACCAGTAACCTGATCTAATCCAATTCTGGGAATTTGCAAAGTTGAGGAATGAAAGGAGGATAAGGATGCTGGTTTTGAACATAGCTGAAGAAAAACAGATTGTTTACTTAACTTGTATCATTATATTTATCAAGCTGGAATATTATGGGTGGTTTATTCAAAATCATCCTACTCTTCAGACGACCATTCTGGTAATTACTTTTGACATATGACAAGATACGCAAGTTAATTAATGAATGATTTGGTCTGTATTGTGATTTATATCCAATTGGGAGGATGGAATCCTCTGTAACAATTGATATGTATGATATGACTTATGACTTTACGAGCACGCCCGTATTATGAGTCTGTCAAATAGCATTATACACACACACGCACGTGTAGTTGCTAATAGAAAATTATCAAAATAGTGTACATTTGGTTCAATTTCAATATCGTATGTTCGTTTGGTTCACTTTCAAGAAAATATTTCCAATAAGACTTTTGATATTTCATTGAAATTTCTTCTATTCACATCGAATAAGACTTTTTTTGTTTTGTTTTGTTCTTTTTTTTTTTTTTTTTTGATAAATTACGTGGAATAAGACTTGACTTGTAAGACATGAGCAATATTTTTCAAACCCGTGTTGTACTGTCATGAATTGGAGAATTGCTCTTCCACATGGAAGTAGCTATAGAATACTGAGTCAAGTCTTCTTTACATATGATGAAGACCTTTTGATTGTTCTTCCTCTTTCCCGACCACAATCTTTTAACCATTCCCAGCTCTTATTTTACCCATTTAATAAAAAGGAAATAATTATCTCAATGTGCTATAAAATTTGACTTAATTATAGTAATGCTATAATTGTTTGATCAAAACAATAATATTCCTATTGTTAATTAAGTTCACAAAAAACTTAAGGAGTATAGTTATACATGATTTGGAAAATTATAATAGCGCCCATGAGTGTTATTTTAATTTTGCATATCACAACTATAATCACATTAAGTTTTTTATTCGCTGCCAATGAGCTGAACTCTAATTGGTTAGAGGGGTTATATGTTCGAATCCCACCGAGAGCATAAGAGTTTTTTTCATCTACCAGATGGTAGTTTTAATTTTACTATATAGCAGCTTGCTTTATTTGTTATGTATTTGATCTTTAAATGTATTGAAGTATTTATATCGATATATTGATGATGTAATGATTAAATATAATAGTTTTTCTCTCTTAAAAAAAAGGTTTTTTATTAGTTAAACTAATGACGAAAGATGTTATTATGATTTTTCAAACTATATAAAATGTTTTTATAATTAGGTCAAACGTCAGCACTATCCCTACAAATATATTTTAGAGGTAATGTGCTGTTTTTGATAGGTTGGATAGATAGTTTTCACCTATTGGTCCTCCATAGATCAGTTAATCTGGGTCGGGTCTGTTCGGGTAAAATCCTATCATATCGATTGCAATTGGTTCATAACTTGAAGCCTGATTAACAGATATTCGACTAGATGACCCAAATACTTCTTCAAAATATTTTTTAGGGTGAATTACAAAAACTACCCCTGAGGTTTGGTATAATTACAAGAACAACCCCTGAGGTTTGGCAAATTACAAAAATCACCCTTGACGAAGTGACATTTTTAAGATTTAGCAAAAGTTGATGATGTTACTGTATAGACAAAGAGTAAATTTAAAAATTAATGCTGGAATTTACCTTTTGTATACACGATAATATCCTCAATTTCCATTAAATCCCAGCAGTATTGCTTCGTTAGGGGTGGTTTTTGTAATTTGCCAAACCTCATGGTTGGTTCTTGTAATTACGCCAAACCTCAAGGGTGGTTTTTGTAATTCACCCTATTTTTTAAGGCATAAAAATTCAAATAGTAAATAAAAGCGTGAAACTAAAACCATGGCGTGAAATTCTCAAATTATATGAAACTTAGCTTGCTTAAATATGTAATGTTTTGTAATGTGTTAAATATGTAAATATTTTAATCTATTCAAATTTAGATTAACGGCTAATGAAGATTAGTGGCATTTTGGCAAAATGAAGCTTCGCGTGAGCTTCCTGATAGAGTGGTCTTTAGGATTATTGGCATTTGGCAAAATGTGAACCACGAATTAAAAAATAACATTAGTTAAAACTTAAAAGTGTCTCAGAATAAAAATTAAAAAAAAAATGATAAAGCTTAGGTAACTATTTCATGATTTTTTTTTTTTTTTTAATTATAAGGACCCAATCAAATCAAGTTTGATCAGCTGAAGTTGACTTTGCGAAGTGAAAATCCCAGAACCTAAGCCATATTACGCTTGACATAGGACAAGATACACAAGTTAATTAGCCAGTAATTTGGTTTGTATTGTGATTTATATCCAATTGGTGTAACATTTAATAATATATTGGAAAATATGACTTCACCTAGCATTTTATGCATGATATGACTTATGACTTTATGAACATGTTTATGTTACGAGACTGTAAAATAGTATTATATATATACACATAAGGAGTTGCTAATAGAAAATTATCAAATTAGTGTACATTTGGTCCAATTTCAGTATAGTATGTACATTTCATACACTTTCAAGAAAATATATCCAATAAGACTTTTGAAATTTCATCGAAATTTTTTCTATCCGCGTCGAATAAGACTTTTTTTTTTATAAATTACGTGGAAAAAGACTTGACCTATAAGACATGAGCAATATTTTTCATACCCGTGTTGCATTGTCATAGATTGGAGAACTGCTTTTCCACAAGGAAGTAGCTAAAGAATATTTTTCAACGCAACAATATTTTGGCCATTCTGTTTTTATTATTCATTTAGTCCATTAATTTGGCCATTTAGTTCGACTCAATACAAAATACTGGAAAATTGCATGGAAACTTGGCTTAGTTGATAAGTATACAAAATCTAGAATTTGAACTTTGGTGAAGAAATTAATTCGTCTAGAGTACTGCAGTGAGAACACAATACCATTAAAAAAAACAACAAATTCTTGAGGCTGACATCTCTTAAGTTTTGGGACAACTATCAAATATTTTCCCAAATTAGGGTAAAAACAAGTTGGACAATGCAACCCCGTTTTTTGGACTTTTGACCAAGATATTAGTGGTCCTTAATAGTTACTTAAAGTATTAAAACTCCTTAGCAAGTTACTTAAGCCACTAATACTCTATCTTTACAGGTTCTTTAAAGGAATAAGACTCCATTGCCGCCTCTTTTTTCTATAAATATGTGGGTATCCTTTGAGAATGTAATATCATTATATTCTTTGAATTGACGCATAATTATAATTACACCCCCTGACCCCGGGAGTACACTTGTAATGTTCGAGGATTGTAATTGTAATTATTCGCCTGAACTGGCAGCAGAGAGTGTAATAGTTATTATACATCTCTCAGGGGCTAGTTTGATAATAATGCCAAACTTCAAGGGGATGTTGAGGTAACCTTGACTTATGATACACAATGAGTGTATCATGTATTAATAACAAGTTAATCTAAATAAAAAGCAGTAATGTTGCAATATATGCATCATATGATTTTTTTATTTTTATTTTTTCATATTGGTATTTTATGAAGTTAAACTTGGGTAAATACCACTAATAGTCCCTCATGTTTCTATATTTTCTCACTTTAATCTCTTATCTTTTATTTTTGATAGTAGGATCCTTAAACTAATAAATTTGAATCACTTTGGTCCTTTGGTCAACTTTGTGGGCAATTTTTGCAGAAAAAGGACTTTCATTGGCGTTACTCGCCATTTAAAATGGGTGCAATTGTTATTTTAAACAAGAAATCTGACAAATAATAACAAATAGAAACGTTATTTATAAAGTTGATGCTTACATGGGTGCAAAGGATGTTGGTGATTTTTAGGCTCATGAATCTATCTTAACAGCATGTTATGTGTTAAATAAGGTACCACATAAAAAGACAAAATTAACTCCATTTGAATTGTGGAAAGATCACAAGCCAAATTTAGAATATTTTAGAGTTTGGGGTTGTTTAGCCTATGTTAGGTTGACAGATCCTAAAATTACAAAATTGGATCTGGAAGTTAATACTTGTGCTTGTCTTGGTTATGCTTCTAATAGTATAACCTATAGATTTTTAAATCTTGAAGATAATATGATTATTGAATCAAGTGATAGTATTTTTCATGAAGATAAATTTCCTTTTAATTCTAAAAATAGTGGGGGTCAAAAAAATGAGGAAAATATTTTGTTTTTATCTAGCTCTTCTACTTTTGTTTTAAGAAAAGAAAACAATTATGATTTTGAGTCTGGGAGAAGTAAAAGAGCTAGAGTAGAAAAAAAATTTTGTCCTGATTTTTATGTTTTTAATATTGAAAATGATCCCCTTACTTCGCAAGAAGCTTTATTATCACCTGATGCAATTTTTTGGAAAGAGACTGCAAATGATGAGATGAAATCACTAATTTCTAATAAAACTTGAAAATTACTTGACTTACCACCGTATTGTAAAACAATTGGTTGTAAATGAGTCCTTAGAAAAAAGTTAGAACCGGATGGCTCTATTGATAAATACAAAGCTAGACTAGTTGCTAAAGGTTTTAAACAATTAGAAGGCTTTGAATTTTTTGACGCATATTCTCCGATAACTAGAGCAACATCCATTAAGCTTTTAATAGCTGTTGCTGCAATTTGTGATTTGCAAATACACCAAATGAATCTTAAAATAGCTTTTTTAAATGAGGATCTAAATGAAGAAATATATATAGAACAACTCGAAGGTTTTATAGAAGCAAACAAGGAAAACAAAGTGTGTAAATTGACAAAGTCCCTATATGGCTTAAAACAGGCACCTAAGCAATGGCATGAGAAGTTTGATTCTTGCATGATTGAGAATAGTTATAAATCAAACGAGTATGACAAATGTATCTATCACAAATTTTGAAATAACTCACATGTTACTGTTTGCCTCCATGTTGATGATTTATTAATTTTTGGCTCTAATTTGCACGTGATCAAAGAAACAAAAAACATGCTTAGCAGCTATTTTGACATGAAAGATTTAGGTAAGGCAAATTTTATTGAGTAAATTACAAAAACCCTCCTTGAGGTTTGGTGTAATTACAAGAACCACCCCTGAGGTTTGGCAAATTACAAAAACCACCCCTAATGAAAAAATATCGCTAGGATTTAACAAAAATTGACTATGTTACCGTATGTACAAAAGATAAATTTCAACTTTACTTTTAAAATTTACTCTTTGTCTATACGGTAGTGTAATCAACGTTCGCTAAATCTTAAAAATATCGCTTCGTCAAGGGTGATTTTTGTAATTTGCCAAACCTCGGGGGTAATTCTTGTAATTACACCAAACCTCAAGGATGGTTTTTGTAATTCACCCAATTTTATTTTGGGCATGAAAATTACTAAAACATGTAATGATAGTTTTATCGATCAGTTGCATTATATTGAGAAAATCTTGAGAAAATATAATTTTATTCATAACATGCAGATGACAACTCCTTTTGATTCTAGTGTTCATTTATATGCTAAGCTTAATTGGCAGTCTAAGATATGCGATTGATTGTACTCGGCTTGACATTGCATATGCAGTGGGAGTACTTAGCAGGTTTACAAGGAAGCCAGGTATTGAACATTGGCATGCCATAACAAGAGTTATGAGATATTTACTTGGCATAAAAAATTATGGCTTATTTTATAAAAAAATATCCTACTGTATTTGAAGATTTCAGTGATGCAGATTGGAACACTTTATTAGGTGATTCATGTTCAATCACTGGTTATATTTTTTATTTTGGACAGTGGTGCTATTTATTGGAAATCAAAAAAATAAACTATAGTAGCTAACTCTACCATGGAGGCTGGACTTACTGCTTTAGCCTCAACTAGTGAGGAAGCGAGTTGATTCTGAGATTTATTGTTTCAAATACTATATTTTGAAAAACTAATTTCTCCTATTTTAATTCTTTGTGATAGCACTGCTGTGATTGGTAGAGTACAAAACTGTTATCACAACGATAAATCCATATCTATAAGAAGAAAATACAATACTGTGAGATCTTATTTATACAAAACTGTTATCACAACGATAATCCATATCTATAAGAAGAAAACAAAGTACTGTGAGATCTTATTTAACAAGTGGTATTATCAATTTGATTATGTTAAATCTTGTGATAATCTTGCAAATCCATTGACTAGGGCCATAGCGGAGAAAGAGTGTGGAGCACATCGTGGGGAGTGGGGCTGAAGCTTATAAAATTGTAGGTCATATATGAGAAAACCCAACCTAAGGATTAGAGATCCTCCAACCAGGTTCAATGGGAAAACAAATCATATGATAGCTTGTTATAAAATGCACTATCTAATTTCTTTTTTAATTTTCCATTCTTGTGGTGTAAGTGCATTTATCCTGTAATGATTTGATGAGGTTGAGTTTATTAAACTCTTAATGAATATCTGTAGCTCCAATGAGTGGGGTGTTAGAGTTATAAGAGCACCCTTGACAAATATCACCTATATGAGTGTGCAAGTAGGTCACTTCCCATGAGGATTGGGCTTATTCTCAAAAACACTCATGAGATCTGGGATAGCACAAGGCTGTAATGTGTTGGCCATTAAAGCATATTTCAACACCTTGATTGTTATGTATAGGCAGTAATACTTTATTTCCCTTAAGTAGTCATAGTTCAAATCTGAGACTACTACTGATTCTGGAGTAGAGATTGTTGCTTTACTAAGTAGAGATTCAATGCAGAGCATATCTTCATTATGTATAATGATCTATCTTCAACTGGTATACTCTCTTATTTTAATATTAAAATGAGTGGAGGAATGTCGGTGTATGGACATTTTAATATCAGAATTGCATCCTTTCATTGCCCAACTTAGTGTATCAAATTAATGTGAGAATATGATGGGGTTAGTGGATGAAATGCCATTTACTTTTACTTAATTCAATTTTGTGGCCACTATCCCACTACATGTCCACTTATTACACCATAATATGTCAACATTATTTCATAATTATTTCATCCTTTCATATTCTCAAATAACTCTTAATATTATTACCCCACTACTCTATGTTTTTATGATATTTATTTCCACTACTTCTCATTTATTTCACGGAGGTCTTTCCACACCTGTAAATAAGGGCCAATTCTATCTTGAAAATCACTTGCAAAACACGTACAACATATACACACATAAAGAGAGTTTGTAGTTGAAGAAAGGTGTTCTTTTGGTGAAACTTTGAACTCAACATCTAGTCCAGAGTTTTTAAGTCATACTATGTTGTTAGGTTGTTTTATCCTAAAGGACACAAGTCAATAGCGTTACTACTGGACCAGGGAGAATTCTTTACTGCAGTGGTGAAACGACCCAGAATTTTCCATCCAAAATAAAAGGAAAATAAAACCGGATTGTCATTTGCGACTGTGATGAGATCCAAGATATACAGAGCATCTATTGAAATCATTAATATTCAAATCAAGTTACAGCAGTTCAAAACTACGTCAAAATTTCATAAAGTAAATTTAAAACATTTAATACAACCTTTTACATCTTCAATCATTTCTCTCTCTTCTACCCCAAGCTATCCCTGATAACTTGTAGAAGGAAATAGAATTAGTGAGCTTTTGAGAAGTAAGTAAAGTGATGTGAATCAAGTTGAGGGTGCAATTTTGATTGCAATTGGTAGAATAGAATGTTGCCCTCATCGAGGAATGAGTGAATCAGGCATGTGAAATAAAATATTGTGAACAAATGATGAGAATTTAATTGCCAGAAATCAAATGTTCAAATCAAGCAATCAGATATTTAAGTTAAGTTCAAAACATATAGTCGAATAAAATCAGGGGATGTGCACATTTATAGAACTAATTTATCAAGCGTGCATTTTGCACCAAGCTGTGCAATATATGCACCAAGTCAAGTAGTTGGCTATTGCAACATCACTTAGTCTCGCTTAGACAAGTGTTTACGACCTTAACCCCTGTGGATTAGGCAAGCAGTATTGACCATCTTATGGTCAAAAGTTTGTGTACATGGAGGTCAATAAATTAAGTTGTAAACACATATTTCTAGGCATTTTACCAAATAATAGCAAATCAAGTTTGTATGGGATGAAATCATACATATGAGGAATATCTGAGTTCTATGGGATCCAATAATAAGAACATGCCAGATATGAAAGGAAGAGCTGATATTGAAATCCAAGATTGACGTCAAAAAACGAATACGATCGAGCTTCTATACAAAGCAAGTATTAGTAGGAACTCTTACGGAATCCATAATATCAAGATACCAAGTACGAAAAGAATAACTAATATTGAGTTTCAAAATCGAGATGTGGACAATAATTTCTTAAGGAATGAACATGATCAAGCTATTATACGAAATAAGAAAATCCTTACAACAATCGCATGATTCAATCGATTTAATGCACCAACACTTCTGTGTATATTATATATATATATATATTCCTTCAAATCACGGTTCCACCACATATGTCTAGAGTATATAGAGTGCATGTGTTAGCTTACGGGTGACTTTCTTAAGGGCTATGGATTCTATCCATACGCATTAGCCATGCAAATCCAATGAGCCACATTTCCATATTGTGGCTCATTTTCCACCAAGGAACAAATTCTATTCTTTTTTTTTTTAAGTATTCTAGTTAATATAATGCAATTTACATAGTAAAATAATTTCCAATTCATGATCTTGACTTCCAATTGACTTTTAGTACAAGTCTATTAGCTAAATTAATAATTTGTAGTAATGTCAAGCCATATTTCGTTAATCATGCCCTTAGCACAATTCATTGTCAATAATGTGTCAAACTAATTATAATTCACATAAAATTTCATAAAAAAATTCGGGTTATTACAAATGGGCTTGAATCTCCTTAAAAAGAGTAAGACATTCACGCCTCAGCCTGAAATTTTACTTTGTAATTTTTCAACTGTATTTGTATTTTACCAATAAGAAGATTGATGTTTTCCTCAGAAGGAGATGAGATGAGGAAGAGGGCTAAGGAATTGGGAGTTCAGGTTAGGAATTCTGTTATGGATAGTGGAAGTAGTCACATGGAGATGGAGTCTTTTATTAGTCGCATTACATGATGATAAATCTTGCGACATACTTTGTGTTTATGTATTGATCATGGTATGAATGTGACAAAATAAATGGGCTTTGAATTCGTTTGGGGGGAACTATGTTTAGGTTCCCTAACAAACGTTGATTGTCCCCTCGAATTGAAATAATCTTAAATATATTGTAGTGCTTTGATGGTAATAAAGTGTGCGCTCGTGGATTCCTTTGTTAGAATGTTTGGGTGAGTTTTTAAGGGTTAAATGCAATTTAAACCCCCCCCCCCCCCCCCCAAAAAACCCCAACCCCAAACAAAACCCAAACCGAATTCACCCGATCTAGCCCAAAACCCCCTAAACTTTTCTAATTAACATAAAACCTTCTATATTCCTAAAAATATTGCAAAAAAGGTCATTTTTTTGTTTGTTTCACAAATGCCAGTTTTTTCATTCTTTTATGTATTTTTTTTCCATTATTTTTTACAACTAATATGTCAATATATTTTATAATAGGATTATTTTTATCTATTTACTTAATGACGGATTAAATCAATTATCTAAGATACTCATGCTTTATATAATTAACAATTGTGGTACACTTGATCGATGTACCTAAATTTGTTTTTACAAAATTAAAAATACTTATTTTATTCTTAATAGTGATAAACGTTTCTTCCTCATCTCATATAGAATGAAGGAGGATGAATGAAAGAAGACGATAACTACAATAGAGGGTGTTTAAGTAATTTTGTTATATTGAAAATAATTTAAGTTCAATAGGGCAAGTGAATATCATTCTATCAAATATTTTATTTTATGTGAACATTTCAGCAAAGTAAGATCTTCAACGTGTTATAAGCTCTAAAAATGCATTATAAGATCTAAAGGCTCTTTCAACCTTCAAATAAGTTTAGTCAAACACTGAATTGAAACTCTACATACAACAAGAATCAGAGGATATCCACACCCACTGACTATGGAAGCCACTATCAGCCAATCCTAAGATGCCACTCCGGAGACGAAGCACAATATCAACAATAACAGCAGCCAAGAATCTAAGGTCAGGGTAGATAAAGAAGCTCATGTTGAAGCTCTCATTCAATCAACTGTTAACAAATGTTAAGACTGTTGTAAATCGGCCAAGCAAATTTCAAAATTGGAAAATTGTGACTGTCAACAAGATAAGAAGTTTTTGAAGTGAAACTGTGTTTGCATCTGTATTTCCCCCTTCTTCAAGAGCTGGTGCCAATCTACTTTTATACTCCACCAACGGTCATTAGCACCTCAATTTTAGGGACACAAATGTAATCTACTTAGAAAAGAGAAAATAATCTTGTTGCCAAAATTATTAATCCCATGTCGGTAGGTGAGACTCTCAATTAGCCATAATAGCATCAATAGTGTAGATTTGGGGTTAATCGTGTTCGGCCCTGTTTGATAGGCCCAATTAAGCTTGATTATGGGAGCTGCCCTACTTAAATCCTACATTTGATAAAATAGATTAGCAAGGCGGGCTAGCCCGACGTTATCGTCGAGTCCGGCTTGTTCATGAGACAATAAACTATTATCAATCTAGGCCAAGGGGCCCCAGATCCAATCAATAATCTTGTTGCCAAGATTATTAATCGCATGTCGATAGGTGAGACTCTCAATTACCCATAATGGCATCAACAGTGTAGACTTGGGGTTAATCGTGTTAGGTCCTGTTTGATAGACCCAGTTAAGCTTGATTATGGGAGTTCACCTACTTAAATCCTACACTTGATAAAATAGATTAGCAAGGCAAGCTGGCCCGACGTTATCGCCGAGTCCGCCCTACTCATGAGACGATCAACTATTATCAATCTAGGCCAAGGGGCCCAAGATCCAATTAAATGCATGTGTGAATTTACATTTTGGTCCCTGCAAAATTGGTTGTAACTTTCAACTTTATCCTCACATCACATTTATCCTCACGTGAAAAATAAAAAAAATAAAAGAAAGAGAGAAAGGCAAACCCCCCAAAAGGTCAGAAAATTAAGGTTCTCCCTCACTTTTGCTTTGGCTGAAAAAGGCCTGGATCCACAATTCGAATACATCCACCGTCTTCATTGCTCTTCAATCAAGTCTATGCTCCTCCCGCCGCCGGTGGCGCGGAACCTAAGAAACCCTTTTGAATCCTGAGGTAAGTCTATTCATAACCCTAGCTTTCCATTTTCCACCCACCAGCAGTCTTTTCCCTCTGCAATTATATACACAATACAACAGTGAGGAATTACAGGTCATGCTTCTAAAATACTTCTGATGTGGACCAATAGGTTCCTTGATTTATAGTTTGGGCCGTGGTTTTCTTCTCGGTGACCATCGTTTAAACTGAATTGGTTCCTCCGAGTCACTTGTAGCATTGCAGCGCAAAGGTGAGCTAAGCGTCTTGGATAGCCTGTCAAAAAAATCTGAATGTCCGTTCGTCCATCCCTATCGAAAATTGGTTGATATTATCCGTATCCGAAAATATTCAGATATATCTGTATCCATATCCATTGCCTAAATTTTCGGATATAGATATAGTCGTATCCACATTTGAAATATCCGCATCCAAAAATTATCCGCATTTGCGCAGAATTTTAGATATTTGTAGGTATTAAATCATATACAAAATAAAATTCAAAAATTATATGCTAAATGTATTAAAACTTTAGGCTAACTGGAACATTTGAAATGATTTTACTCTTATATTTTAATCCTTTACCATTAATAAAACAAATTCAAATATATAAAGTAATAAAGTCAAATTTCGGATGAAGATTGCGGTAATATAACAATATCTCGATATTATATCTGTTGTATTCTAACTATTAAATCAAATATCGGATATCCAAATATTTGACCGATATCCGACGGATACGGAGGCGGATAATCATTTCTAGCATTAATTTGATAAAATTTAAAACTGAATATTCGCATCCCGATATTATTCAAATGCGGATATGGATGTATTAATATCCGCATCCGAATATCCGAATTGACAGGCCTAGTTTTAGATTCAATATATATTTTTTCCGCTATAACTGTATGGGTATGATAGATTCATCTGAGAGCTCTTAAATTAGCTATATGAATGTGTAACACTTAGGCCAGCGCATCGATTAACACAACTGAGTTGAGATCTTTCCATTGATTATGGTTTTGAAATTGGGTCAAATTACATCTATTATCATTTTAAGGGGTTCATTGTGTCAACTGCTTTGTATGTAATTTAATGAATCAATGTACTTATTTCATTTTCCCAGTCTATTTCGATTGTGTAAGAATTGTCTATTGATACAAACGTCCCTTTGGAGTAAAGCTCTCGAATGGGATTTTTCCCAAAAAAAAAAATAATGCAGCTGTACTATGGGCAACGATGATAAGTTTGTTCAAATTATCACCAATATTAGTCTTCTGCGAGGCCATGTCATTTGTTCATGCAAACTGCTGATAAACTTCTCCTTCAATACTACTGTAGGCTTTGGGGTTGAACTTCTTTAATATGAGCCTTTATGATTTTGAATCTGTGCATATATGCACATGGTGGTTGAGCATGCGTGTATGATGACCTGCTTTTGATTTGCAAAAATAGCACACCATTTTCCTTTTTTCCTTCAATTTATACTACAAAATACGGTGGTACCAATGAAGAAGCTTAGCTCGACTGCTAATTTCCACACTGTTTTCTGGTTGGTTATCAATTGCGAATGGTTTTGGACTCGGGACAGGATCTCCTATTTCAAACGGTGTTTCACCTCCTATTCTATGCTTTTAAATATATGTTATGTGTATTGCATTCATTAATAAATATTTTTATAAGAAAATATTTGATACACGTGATATGTGTTTAAAGTATGAAACAGAAGATGGAACACCATTTTGGAATATAGGATCTTATCCTTTGGACTGGTGCCAATTAATTTAATGTTGGTGATATATGACTATGTTCGATGAACTAAATCGGGCTAACTTTAGTTTCTTCATTCTTGTCAATCAAATTGAGATAAGTAGTGTTATATAAGCTCAGTCTCATATTTCGTCGTCCTCTAATGAAATTATTCTAATGTTTATGTATTTGGGACTGATTTCACAATTTTTCTATTACAATGTAGT
Organism: Handroanthus guayacan; assembly: GCA_014898755.1. Lineage (NCBI taxonomy): Eukaryota > Viridiplantae > Streptophyta > Magnoliopsida > Lamiales > Bignoniaceae > Handroanthus > Handroanthus guayacan. The sequence goes on along the minus strand of JACFYI010003588.1, from coordinate 345,394 downwards.
GTTATAGTGGGTATAGAGACTGCGTGTTTATATATATGTGCATATATACATATATTTTTTTTTTCCTAGTGCTATATTCAGTAGGTAAAAATTCTGAAAAGTTTTAGTCTTGATCATGAGTTTGAACTGAATTATGGGTCAATATTAAGTGCGTTGGTTAAATTTATTTGAAATGTATTGTAAGCTCCTATATATTATAAAATATTTTTGAAGTTTATAAGATGCTGAATTTTAAAAATAAGATCTTGAAGTTAAATAAATTATTAAAATATTTTGATAAAATAAGATTTTGAAAATTATAAAATGTTAGTAATAGTAATATTGATCTTAGAAGTGGGTTAGGAGATCCTTACTTTTCTCTTAAAAAAATTATATGGTCCTAGCATTTTATAGTAGGGGTTTAAAAGCTTGTCTTCCTTTAAAAAAAAAAAAACAAAAAAACAGGAATAAACTTACCCAAGCACCCTCTTAAATGATACCTATTCACTTTAATATTTGATTAATATCGGAGGAATCAGTTTTTACTTTTTAGAGAGAAATGAAAAGTTGTAAAGAGACGTTGCAATTGAATTTGATTGTGTTTCAAACTAAAACTAAAAAGCCAAAGAAAAAAAAAAGAAGGCAGAAGTTGGGGGACGGCTGCTTTTAGCTTCTTTTTCTATTTCTTCTCTCTCTCTCTCTCTCTTAACTTAGAAAACCAAAAGCAGAAGTACTACTTCCTAGGATTCCATGACATCTGCCATTCTGCTAGAAGTTGAAAAGTAATTGTTACAAGCAATTGTAAGCACCCCTAAGTGTTCTCCTTTCACTAGAATTCCTTTCATATAGTTAGACCCTAATTTCGTCTTGTCCTTTCATCTTATGAGTTGCTAAGAAGTTAGCCGGTGAAAGAGAGCATTTTCTTATTATCTAAAGATTAAGAAAATGCGAATCGAATTAGTAATAGCTTAACACAATATATATATATATATACACACCTTAAATTACGAAACAATCTAATAGGATAGACATCAAGAAGAGGTTTGAAAAAATAACTTCTAGTTGAAGGTTGAAGCATCATCGTGGCATTTGTTGGGTAATTGTCAACATACTTGCTGAATGAACTTCCATCGAATTGCATATTTTTTCACCATCTGACCTTTTACACGTTGAGAAAGCCGGCATGTTAGGGGCAGGCACATTTTCCGTCTCATTTTTTAACATCGATGAGACCTCCAACATAGACGGCCTATCTTCCCATCTTTCTTGGACGCACAACAGAGCCACTTGCATGCACATCTTCATTTTACACGTCGATGAACTATCATCCAAACATTGGATCCATAAAATCCATGCTACTGTCTTTTTTCCAAAGCTCATATGCCTGACCAAATTTATCGGCAACCTGTTAGTGTTTTCAAATGCATATCTTATTTATATGACATGATTATCAGTGTTTCTTACATGCTCTAAAAGAGTTAGATTCTTTTGCAAACCATATAGAGATGATGTCTTCTTCCCACTTATGATCTGTAGTAGTAGTACGCCAAAACTATATACATCGTACTTTCTTGAGTATATTCCTCCTTTTACATACTCTGGTGGAATATAACCACTATATATTGTAGTAAACAACAGAAAACAACACATAAGTGTGTATACGTAACGTTTTGTGTGTGACAGCTGTAGGAGTTATTCGACTTACTATGTCCCGATAATCCTGCGTGTGCTTGCTGCATATTCATCTTTTTCGAACACTTTGGCTATTCCAAAATCTGATATTTTAGGCTTCATTTCTTTGTCCAGTAAAATGTTGCTAGATTTCAAGTCTCTGTGAATTATTGTGACTACTGAATACTCTTGGAGATAAAGGAGTCCTTGAGTAACACCTTCAATAATTTGAACGCGTTTCTCCCAATCCAAGCACAATCTTTTCACTGGATCTGCAATATACATATCAACGTCGTGAAAGTAGATAAATATAAGCACAACGGCTTCAGACGATCTTTAAATGTAAATATCAATATCTTGAAATAATATATATATAGGTGTTTAAATTTCATGATATTAAACATGTTTTTCTTTCATGACTTATGCTAAAGGTCGTACATAAACAATGATGTTATTAGAAGATAATTACTGCTAACCACAAATTTTGAATGTTCTTGAACTACAGAGGCATGGACTTGGTAAATATAATCGAGAAAGCAATCGCTTACCAAAAAGGTACTTATCCAAGCTCCCATTTGGCATGTACTCATATATCAGCATATGTTCTTCCCTTTCCGTACAAATTCCAAGAACTTTCACCAAGTTGACATGTTGTAATCTTGCTGTAAGTGCAAGTTCATTCCTGAGTTCCTCTATTCCTTGTTTAGAACCTTTTGAAAGTCGTTTTGCAGCAATTTGAAGTCCGTTTTGTAGTTCACCCTAACAAAATCTCATGCATGAGTCGTTGAGTTTACGCCCATTGATGCAAGCATTTTTCAGAACTTTAAGCTAAAATAGCAGCTCTACTGTTTGTCCAAAATTAACAATGTGAAAGCATCAATTGCTGTTGCCTACATACACATGCTTCTTATTAACACCAGCTTTCAACGGTGGTAATTGTTCAAACTTCTTATAGTGACAATTACAAAATTGCGATTACTTACATTTTATAAGCCCTAACATCTTATTTATCAACAAATTATTTTTATAATAAGATCTAAACATATTATAAGCTCCAAAAACATCTTATAAAATATAGGATCTTATAAAATATTTTAAATAAACTTATCCGATCCAAACACCCTCTAACTATTGCCTCATTAAATTTATTAAGTTAGTCTCGAGAAAACCTCCAAAGTTCCTATAGAAGAGGCATACGTGTATAATGTCCCCGTGTGCGCACACATGCTTAAAGAGCCTCGTTGTATGAATAGGTAAGTAGAAAATATTGGTATTTTAGAAGGTATTTGACTTCTCTTCTTGCCTTGCATTACTATTTCCAAAGTCAATTAACATTTTTTTCGTTCAAGTCTATCACCGACTTCAATAGGCAATTTATATTTGGCGTTCCACGTGAGAAGTTTTGCTTTAGAGGATGTAGACATAGATAAATGGATCACATATTACCTTGTACACAGGTCCAAATCCACCCTCGCCAAACTTGTTTTCAGATGAGAAGTTATCCGTGGCTGCTACTATTTGAGTGAACGTGAAGCCTTGCTGACTACTATATGTGTTTCTTTTACTCCAAATAGCTTTTCCTTTCAATGACAGAAAACAAAATTGAAATTAAAACATTTTTTGGTGAAAAACAAAACGCCATAATATGAATGGATATATACCTCTCGATATGATTGATTTTCTTTTTAGAAAACATATTGTTGTGCTAACTAGGATCATGGCTGCCACAGTTGTCGATAATACAATCACCCGTAGTTGTTGCTTGTTTTCTTGATTGTTCGTGTCCTCTTTAGCTGTGAATGAAATCATTAGAATTCTCAAAAAGAGTGTGCTTTCAAGATTAAGATGGCGTTTGGCATTTCTTTTGCTTTAGAAAAAAATAATTTTAATTTAGCGAAGTTAAAAAGTTTATTATAAAAGTTGAGAGTGCTTGGAAATAGAACTAATTTTTCGAAAAAGTGATTTTTCAAAATTTTATCAAACTAATTTGATGGAAAAGCAGGAATAAAATCTAAATAGATGCTTTTAGATTTCAAATGATTTTAGTCTAAAATCACTTTTTGAAAAGCATAAATTACTTTATCAAACACTTTCAAAAGCCCTTTTTCAGTAATTAGGAGCTAAAAGCTGCTGCTAAAAGCAATGCCAAACACCCTCTGAGTACTATAGCTATACGCACTTTTTACAAGTTTGAATTATTATTCTCAACAAACATATCTAACCTGTTGTCGAAAGAATCCAATCCACATCATTAGGTATCTGAAACACATTGTAACCAAGAAGTCCCTTCTCCTTCGCATATGAAACTTTTGTCTTAACTGCTTCTACACCATCAAAACCAATCCAGAGCGATCCAATCTTACAGTAGTTCACCACATATGTTGAGTTAAACACTGGTTTAACTTTGTTGCTATTAAGGAACCACTTAATAAGTTTGTAGCTAACAGAGCCATCAATAGTTACCGCCCTGCCTTTTGCCGGTGCACCTATTGCATGATCATTGGAGTTTACTAATGTCCATGCAAATCCATGATATGGCAACCCGATAAGAAGTTTCTTTGCAGGTAATCCTCGTCTAATCCACTCATTTATCCCGTAATCTGTGTTTAGATTGCTTGATGGATCATATAAAGCAGCATGAGCTCCTGTAAATCTATCTTTTGAAGAATTATGATAGTCGAACGACAGGAGGTGCACCCAATCGAAGTTTCTCTTAATTTTGTTTACCGGGTAGGTGCGGGAGTCCATCACGGGAGAATACTTAGCTCCCATTGTCAAAATCAGGGGCAAAGTATTGTACTTTCTTTGTTCTGAATTTATTGCTTGTCGCCACTCGTCTAGAAAATTTCCCACATTGGCCATGTTAGCAGGTGTACTAGGAAAAACATCGAAAAGATCAAGTCCCATGAATCCATGCCTTCTGGCTGCCATAATCGAGGACTCAATGAACGATGTCCTGCGAGACGATTGGTTGATCATTTCAAAAAATGTCGATGAGTTTGCCTCTCCTGCCAAGATGGACAAAAGCGTCTTGGCTGATGGATTCTTACGCGTAACGATCTCTGTGAAGGTGGACATGTATAGTTCATCTGAAGGTTCGATATAGATCTCATAATTCGAAGAATTAATATGCGCAAAGGCACATACGAGATGTGTAAACAGCCTCGAATTGATGTCAGCAACTGGAAAATCACTGCCGGAATACCAGTAACCAGATCTGATCCAATTCTGGGAATTTGCAAAGTCGAGGAATGAAAGGAGGACAAGGATGTTGGTCTTGAACATTGTTGAAGAAAGGCAGATTTTTCATTAACTTGTATCATTATATTTATCAAGATGGAATATCTTGGGTGGCTTATTCAAAGTCATCGTACTCTTCAGAAAGTCACAAGGCTATTCTGGTAACTACTTTTGTCAAATCAAGAATGGGAAGAAAAGAATCCTGTCTGAGTTCCGTCTCCATCACTGCAGCTTAGATTTTTATGTTACGTATAACTCTCATACCAAACAAAAACACGGTCCTTGAGCTCAATCTGAACTTGAAAACAAAGATGTCTAGGGTCGTTTGGGGCCTCAGCAAAAACCAACAAAGACATGTAGGATCATTTGGGGCCTCAGTGAAAACCCCTTGGCATAGGTTTGCTGGCCACGTGTTTTAAGTAGGAGTGTTCACTGGTTGGGTATACCTAACGTACTCGACAATTTGACTCAAATCACTTAATCTAGGTCGGGTATGTTTGGGTAAAATACTATCACATCCGATTGTAATTGGTTCGAGTATCGGCTTCCATAACTTGAAACTTGATTAACCAATGTTCAGAAGCATAAAAATTAAAATAGTAAATTCTTGAATTATATGAAACAGTGCTTGCTTATGTAGGTTTTATTAACTCACTATTAGTGTTTTTAAATAATTTGTAATGTGTTAAAGATGTAAATATTAATCCATTCAAATTTAGATTAACAACTAATGAAGATTAGTGACATTTGACAAAATGAAGCTTTACATGAGCTTCATGATACGGCGGTCTTTCGGATTCTTGGCATTTGGCAAAATGTTAACCAAGCGAAATCATAACATTAGTTAAGCTCAAAAGTGTCTCTGAATAATAATAAGGAGAAAAAAAAAAAAAAGAAAAGAAAAGAAGATAAATATTGGCTAAGTGAACCAAGTCTAATCAGTTCAAGTTGGCTTTGCAAAGTGAAAATCTTTGAACCTAATTCACATTGCGTTTGAAATGTGACGAGGTACATAGATTAATTAATCAATAGCTTGGTCTATGTTGTGATTTATATTTGATTGGGAGGATGCGAATCCTCGGTAATATTTAATAATATTTTATGAGCATGTTTTGTATTACGAGACTTTAAAATTATATTATATATATGCATATATGTAGTTGCTAATAGAAAATTATGAAAATAGTGTACATTTGGTTCAATTTCAAAACAGTATGTACATATTTGGTTCACTTTCAAGACAATATTTCCAATAGGACTTTTGATATTTCATCGAAATTTTTTCTATTTATAAGACTTTTGACTTGTAAGACATGAGCAAGATTTTTCAAACTTGTGTTGTAAGACCGTAGATTGGAGAAAAGCTTTGTCACATGAAAGTAGCTAAAGAATAGTGTGTCAAGTTTTCTGGAAGGTAGCTAAATATGATGTGGATATTGTTGATTGTTCTTCCTCTTTGCCTACCCCAATCTTTTAATTGTATTCGTGGCTCTTATTTTAGCCATTTAATAAATTAAAGAAATAATTATGTCAACCCGCTACAAAATTCGACATAATTATAATAATGGTCTTATAATTATCGATTGCATGTCCGTATTTTCGCAGGTGAAATTTTCAATTGACCCTAATAGCATTGACAGTACAAGGTTGGAGATAATTCGCAAGCCGACTTGTATTTCTAATAGCCAATATCATCAAACAAGCGATTAAGTAGAATTGAGATCATGAATTTTGACTAAGTTATGATATCAACATGACCATAGTATATATTTAATCAAAACATGTTTCATTGCATTACTACGTAAAGAGCAAAGGGTGATGAATTTTGAATTTTCAATGAGTTCTCATCTATTAAACTTTTCCTAATCTTATTGGAAGTCTATATTGTCCTCTTCTTTACATAGTTTATGAAAAGGCATTTTTTTATGAAAAAAAAAAAAAATTCAAACTAGGTATTTGTAAAAAATTTTTCCTTTTATTTTTTATATTTTTCTTGGCCTTTTAGCTAAGATAAGTATAATTATCACGACTTGTGAAAATTCTTTTTTTAAAAAAAATAATAAATTTATTTAATTATATTATTTTCAATTGCGGTTGAAATATTAAAATAATTTGCACTCCATCAGTTGATATCTGCACTTTATTTTATTACAATTGATAACATTATCCACTAGTTATTAAGAAAATATTTTTGATTATATTAATTAAAATGAAATACCATTTAATTATATTGCTTTCAATTGTGATGGAAATATTAAATATTAATTCTCAAATAATTAGTCAATGCAAGAATTTTTCTTCAACTCTATCTCGATATTATTTTTTTTTCATTTCCTTGAATCTTAATCAATTATTTGAATAATTTTTTAAAATCTCATATTACTTTATTTAAATATTTGATATTAAATTAGTAACGAGGAATTTATAGTTTCAATCATAAACAATACCCTAAAACTTGACTTTAGAATTATTAAATTTAGAGTTTTACCAAATAAATTATCTAACACTAGGAGCTTATAATTTCTTATTTATATGAATTTTCTTGTTAACACTTTAAAGAAATTCAATTGGTACTTCTAGAGTTAAATTTCTAGTATTACTCAACATAAAAACTTAAAAGAAAAACTTCTTATTTAGAAATTCATTATTTATTCATTAATTATATTATCAAATATATAAATAATACAACAAAAAGAGTTAAAGAAAAAATATTATTAGGCAATTTTGACAATTAACTAAAATAAAAATAAAAATGGAAGTACAAATATTAACTCCCCTTTCAAAAAAGTTAGAAGGGAAGTATTTGTTAATAATCCAAATTGCGCGAGCTAAATTGACAAAGTATTTGTTAATTTTGAGCGGTTGCGCATGGTTACACGCGCCGCCGTTTAGCTGTGCAATCTCCTCTCCTCCTCCTTCCAGGTTCCGTTGCTCTAACGTTCCTATGGCTACCTCCGCCAGAATCGCCATCTTCGGCGACGTCGTAATCTCTCTCTCTCTACCTCCTTTTCTCTAATACACACGGGGTTACAATTGAAGACATCTTTCTAATTTTGGGTAATGTTAATCTTGAAGCATGACGATTGGAATCCAGAAGAGGATCCCAAAGCTCTGCAACTATTCAAGGTTTCTGTTTCTTAGTTAAAGTTTCTTTTACTGTATTGATTGTTCATTGTTCGATAAATTACTTGGGCGAATACAATATTTATTGAGAGAAACTGCGTAATTTTTCCGTCACTGCTGACTTTTTTCTCGAACAGAGTAATTTCTTTTAGTTGAGTGAGGCAAATTTAACATTCAGCGTGGCTTCTATAGCTTAGGATATTATTAGCAGGTTCTGAGCTGAAACAAGAATTGGCAGCAAAATGTTTGATTGTTTGAATCTTGATAAAAATATTCTTATACCGTTCAGTGGCTGCTATGGTGCAAGTTAGCAAGTATCTCAGGGACTTGCTTTCCAGATTTAGCTAGCTAGTAAGTGCCAAGAAAAAGTAGGAGTACTCATGTTTAGTTTAGCGGGAAAAAGAAAAGAAAACTCAAGTGTACTTTAATATGGTTTGGATACATCCCTTACTGTGTTACTGTGTGTGGATTATTATATTTCTCCTTGTAATATGCGGCTCTGGGAAATGCAGCCGGATGTGGTGCTGTTCACAGGCAGGTGCTTTCTTGCCATGTAGACTTATGCCATGGGTTCCTCGCTCCTTTGTTGACATTATATATTCATTCTTGTTAAACGAAAGAAAAAAGTTTGTAAAACTAAAATCCTCGTAACTTTCTTCTATAGAAAATAAACATCATTGTTCATTGTTCAAATACTTTTAAATTCAATTAAACAAATAAATGAAATGATATATAAATTAACGAAATCATATCCTCCTCATCCTCTTTTAAGGTGGTATCTATAACACATTACGCAAACACGTGACCACCTACTTTTACTATAAGTTAAAAGAAAAAAAAAGAGGAAAAAGAAAATTATAAGCAAAAGTATTTATTATTTGGAATTATAACGACATATTTTTATTATGAATAACTTATAGTACCTCATAATTGTTGATTAATTTTGGAGAATTTAGAGCCAACACACTACATATAATGTTGTAACGGGTTATTGTTTAAAAGAATTTTGATTATTCCAGACAAGGTAATGAGTAACTCTTGCCACCAACTAGTCTTATCTTTATTTCACCCATTGCAATAAATAATTATTATGTTATTGTGGTCAACTTTCGACGTGGGGTTACTCATCTCAGCATTTATCCCAACTCAAAAACTGAATCTCTTCACGTCAGACTCACAAATTCTTCTTCTTCCCTGTTTTTTTTTTTTTTTTCCTACAGTAAAATTTTAGCATGCAGGAGGGTTCTATTGCCCTTAACATGTTTGTTGAAATGCCTGAATGAAATCTAATTTATTCTCTCTAATCTATCGTCAAATTATCGATGGCACTTGTTCAGATTCAATACTTATGCGATGCACAATTGTAAAAATTCTGGAAAGTTTTAATCTTGATCATAAGTTTGAACTGAATTATAGGTCAATATTAACTGCGTTGGTTAAACCTTTTTGAAATATATTGTAAGTTTCTATACATTATAAAATATTTTTAAAGCTTATAAGATGCTGAACTTTAAAAATAAGATTTGAAGTTTCATAGTTATTAAAATATTTAGATAAAATAAAGTCTTGACGATTAAAAAATGTTAGTAATAGCAATATTGATCTTGGAAGTAGCTTAGGAGATCCTTGCTGTT
>JACFYI010003588.1:316994-335545 GCA_014898755.1 Handroanthus guayacan | reverse complement strand
CAAGAGAGAGAAAGTTTTATATTAAAATATATAAAGCCAGTACAGTCCAGTACAGTTAACAAATAAACATATGTAATTAACAGAAAAGTTCACAAAACATACCAAATCGATGATTATAAGAAATCTAACAAGATTAATATTATTTAACACAATTAAACCATAATTAACAAGATACAAAGTACATAATTAATACATGATTAATATATAATTAACACATAATTAAAATACCTGAGACATTATGGTAGCTGGTTTTGAGCTACGAACAGGACTTCCTTCCAAATCAGGCCTCTTAACGAGGCTCTGATACCAGAGCTACAGAGTGCGCGCTAAACAATCTAAACTAAACGAAGAACTACACTTGATTGTGTGTTCGAAATTAGACAATATCCATGGTTTGTGTTCTAAGAAGTAAAAGAAACTAGATAAAATTGAAAGCTGTTTTGCAAAGTGGAGTATTCTGAGATTTTTGTTGCTGTTTTTCCTATCTGCCTTTGAACTGAATGGGAGGCTCTATTTATAACCAAATTCCGGAATTGAAAATCGGACTCTATCTTCACTTGATCAATAGTAGAGATTCTTTCTTTTCTGATGAAACAGTAAAACTTGTGACGTGAATAGTAAAGATTCTTTCTTTTTTTGTCAAAAGCTTGTTGCTGACATGAATAGTAACTTTCGTGATTCTTACTTGAGCAGATTTTTTTTTTGTCCTTGTTGACAGAGGTCCACCATGCTTCTATAGTTTTCAGATTTCTTCTTCATCATTCCATCATGTTTTCAATGTTGTGAAGGGTAGGTGAATCCATGGTTTCCCAATAATGACTATCATCCATTTGATCGTCATCAAAAGGCAGATTTTTCAATTCAAATTGTTCCCAAATTATATCATATTTCTCTTTAAGTGCTTCTGGGATGTCAACGTTTAAGGCAGAAATTTTCTCTAAGAATTCTTCTACCTTTTGTTCATTTTCTTTGGACGGAGTGAATAGTATTATTTTGAATAATCTCCTTTCGTTTGTTACCATTTTTTCTTCTCCATTTCTTTGAATTTTTGAGCAAATGTCCCTTATCATAATCCATGACCAAAGAAAAGTTTCTTTTTATGTTTGTTCTCCCATTGATATTTGATTGTCTTGATCTTGGGAAAACTTATATCTTTCCAATATCCAAATCTGGTATGGTTGGTAGAATTTTTCTTTTTCCATCCATCCAAGGGTACTAACAATTTTGAATTTCAAAGGATTTCTTCTGAATTCTTCAGGGACTTGGTAGATCATTTGTTTGATTATGGCAGAAAATTTCCAGTATTTTGTAGGATCCATGGGGTCAAAAATAATTTTACTAACGAATCCCCATTCCACAGCTTTTATTGAGAATGGACCCATTTGGAGATTATACTTTACCTTTTTTAGGTGATAATCAAAAAAATACTCAAAAGACAATGCATCATCAAAAATTGATTTAATAATTGATTGATGGATAATCATGTCTATTTTTTCAAATATTGCTGAGGGAAATTTTTCTTTGGCTTCTTCATATAGAGCAATTCTGTTTAACTTATGAAGAGATGGGTTATCTACTTCAATTTCCAAAATTTCCATTAACTTACTTGCTTGGAAAACTATTTCTGAATTATGATTTTTATTTTCAAATTTTATTGCAGAAATGAGATCACTGGCAATCATTTTTGTTTGTTCAAGTTTATCACCAGATTCTTTAATTTCATTAGAGAGTTCTGACATTGCTCTCCTAAATTCAGCTCTTTTTCCTAAAATATGAGTTTTTCATACTTTATTCAAAGGGTCATAAAGTTGCTTACTTATTCCAGGATTATAAAAATCATTTGGTTCTTCACTCCTTGTTGGTGCTTGATTAGCAACTGCATTGGCATAGGTATGAGGTATATGCCAAAACTGACTCTCAGGCTTATACCAAAACGGGTTATTTGGTGGATACCAATACTGGTTGGTTGGTAAACCTCTTGGCCTGGAATGGTTTACCTCTCTTGGACCGAAACTTGGAATTCTGGTCATAGACCTTTTATTGGGATTATTCTGCAGGATAAGTGACTGGTTAATATCTATTTGGATGTCTACTAAGATAATTAGCAAGAACATTTTTATTAGTATTAATATGAACAACTTCAAAGGAGTATTGAGAGATATAATTTGACCATCTCACTCTCCTAGGATTATTTTCGACTCTTTTCTTTTTCAAAAAGTCTCGAACAGCTTTATTATCTGTTCTAATTAAAAATTTGACTGGGGCAAGATAAATTTGAAATATTTTAATACCATTTTTTATGGCTAAAAATTTCTTTTCAAAAATGATATAATTCAATTCATTTGATTTGAATTTTTCGAAATTATATCCACAAATTAACTCTTCAGAATTTTTATGTTCTTTGAGTATTTCTAGTATTTCTTCTTCTTTTTGAAGATTTTCAGGAGTTATTGATACTGCTTTAAGAACTACTCCCCAAAATGAATTTGATGCATCTATTTCTAAAATTAATAAATCTGTTTCTTTTGGAAAATAAACCTTTAGGTTTGGTTTGAAGAAATTTTTTATTTCTTGTAACATTTTCGTGTCTACTTCTGACAAATCAATTTTGGTCCTACTATTTTTTTTATTTTTCTGAGCATTTTTTAATTTTTTTAAAAATAATTTTTTCCATTTTGAAAGATTTTGGACAAATTGCCTACCATAATTAAGCAATCCTAGTAGGCTTTGTAATTCCTTTAGAGTTTCTAATTTTTCTGGGAACTCTTTAATTTTTGTAGTAATGTGAGGTTGGAGGATTATTCCTGTAGAACTTAATATTATTCCTAAGTAATCTATTTCGTTTTTTTCTAATTCTATTTTATTGGGACTAAGGATTATTCCATTGTCTTTAAATTTTTTACAGATAATTTCTAGATGTTTCTTATGTTCTTCAAGTGTTTTTGAAAAAATAAGAACATCATCAATATATACTAGACAGAAATCTTTAAGGTCTTTAAAAATTCGGTCCATCCATCTTTAGAATATTTGTGGGGCATTACAAATACCAAATGGTAATACCATCCATTGGTAATGTCCATATGAGGCTGAAAAAGCAGTTAAAGCTTTGGACTCTTCTGTTAATTTTATTTGCCAAAATTCTGATTTACAATCGAATTTACTAAATATTTTTGCTCCTCTAATTTGGTTAACTAGGACATCCTTTCTAGGGATAAAATATTCATCAAATTCTAAATTTTTATTTAATTTTTTATAGTTGATTACCATTCTTGTTTTTCCCCTTTTCATTTCACTATGTTTCATTACTAGAAAAGCGGGACTAGAATGAGGACTTCTAGTTTCTTCTATTAATTCTTTTTCTAACAACTCTTTTATTTGTTTTTGAAATTCATCTATATCTTTCTTAGTATAGACCATAGGTTTTACTCTAACAATCTTTTCATTATCTTTTAGCTTTAGTTGGCAATGTCTAGGGAATTTTTCCCAGAGTAAAAGTGAATTTTCTGAAAAATTGGGACTTAGCGTTTTGTAAACCCAATGTGACTTCTCTAACTCTTTTGTTTCTAGAGGTTCTAAATCAAATATTGGACTGTTATTACCGTGCTTGACTGGCGCAAAACCTTAATTACAGATAAATGAGTGTGATTGTATCCATGGAATTGTATAAGATTTTTTCTTATCAGTAAGAAAAAAAATTTCATTAGTTATGCTAATTGGAAAATATTGTGATAAGAAATTATTTCCTAAAATTATATCACCATGCATATGGGAAAAACATAATAATTTTGGTATTGTAAAGGTTCTTTTTCCTTTAGAAGTCATAATAATAAAAGGAATATATTTTGCTTTATATTCCATTAAACTGGTTGTATTATTAGCATTTCTAGAGGCTATAGAATTTTTCATCCTTTGCCATAGTTCTTGTGGTATGGCATTTGATTGACATACCGAATAAGTTGCTCCTGTATCTATAAGAGCATGTAAACTATAAGGTTTATAACCTAAAAATTCAAAGGTTATTTCTATATAACAATATCTTCTCTTATTTTGATTATAAGAAAAGAAAATTGTTTCAGGATCAAATTTTATTTGTTCAAATCTAATTGATTTTTGTTCTTCTAATCTACTACTTCCTGGTAGAACAGGAAATTGGACCGTTTTGATTCCTATTGGTTCTTTTTCTTTGGTACTACTAGTTCCTTCTCCAGGGTCATAACTTATTAATTTTCTATTAGCAGTTAATCTGGTATCTCTAAAATAAAGAGTATTTCCCGATGCCTGAAATTCTATAGGTTTGGGATGTTTTTCATGCCCTTCCCTAGTAAATTCTTCAAATAACCATTCTTTTGGTAGGCTTAGATCTTTTCAATTTAGAAGTTGTGGTTGGATCTCTGTTTCGAACGATTTTGGTTCGTAAAGTTCAATTATACTAGGATCAATATTTTTAATTTTTACCGTAGTATCACTTGTGAGCTGATGGACTGCTTTTCATGAGATTCGCAAGTCACTATGTATACCTCCAATCTTGATATTCTGGGTTTGAATTCTCAAGACGATTGTATTTTGGATTCCCTTATCTTGTATAGAGACAAAATAATTTGGTTTGACTCTGAACATTATTTTTCCAGAGCATAAATTGGATTGTATTCCTCCTATCAGGGATTGGATAGGATCATGAAACATTTTATCTTGTACAACACAAAGTATTGGGGAGTCAATACCAAGTCTAAATAATGGAGTAATATTTATTTATATTATTCCAATATGTATGAACCTTACTCTAGGATATTTTTCTTTTAATCTTTTAACCTTATTTTTATCAAATATTTGAATTTCTATTTGACCATTTGATGTTGCCATTGCCTCTGTTATTCCCTCGCACATTTCAAAATGTTCTGCTTGCCAGGGTTTAAATCTAGACTTTTTGTATAGATCTTCAATTTTTAAATTTTTATATTTTTCTAAGTTACTATTATCTAATGTTAACTCTTCTTTAATTACATCACTAAGCTTGATTTGGCTTAGTTCTTCTTGCATTGATGACTCAAAATTATCTTCTTCAGTTTCTTCATTTAGCATAAATATCTGTTCCTCATCTTCTTCTTCAAAGGATATAGATTCAATTTCATATAAAATTTCATCATCTTCAGATATTATTCTCCTAAACATATTTCTAATTCATTTTCTTCTAAAAATTTTATAATTTTAGTATTTTTCCTAGGACATTCAGGGGCTATGTGTCCTTTCTCATTACAAAAATAACACGTACAGTTTTTCTTAAACTTAGTAGATTTTCTCTTATTGCTTCTCCTAGCATATCTTTTGTTAGAAAAGAATTTTATTTTCTTATTATTTTTCTTCCATTTTCTGAACCTAAATTGTTTATCTTTTCTTTTCTTATAGGGTGCACTAGTTGTACATCCTACTTTCCAAGTTTCTTGGAGGATTTTATCACAATATTTCTGACCTTCGCTAGTTTTAGCTAATTGTGTTTTGACTTGTTTTTGTACCTTCCTTTGTAAACAATGTTCAGTTATTATTTTATAACCAAACGAAATTCTACATCCTAAAGTATCTTTAGCTTGTGACTTTTCAAGATATTCAGGATACTATTTTTCATATAATTCATCCCATGGAGTTGGGAGTTTATGGAAAAATTGTTCTAGCCAATGTGTCATTTTACTAGGCTTAAACATCCAAAAATACATTTGATAGAGTTTTGCAAAATCTGTGTATTTACAAATATTGCATAACTTTATCTTGGTTAAGGCATATTTTACCTCCTTATAATAAGTTTCAGAATTTTTTATTCCTACAAACTGTTCTTTTATTAATGTAGCAAAATCTTGTAATATAGTTCTTAAATCAAGTTTTTCTAATAATTGAGCTTTTTCTGATTGGCCTTGCTCTGTTTCTTCCCAAGCTTTTAGCCAATTCAATACATCCCCTTGTAATGTTCCTGCAACATAGTCTAAGAATTTTTCTCTTGACCACGTTTCTTGGTAGTTATTTACTACAAAAGTTAAGGATTGTGCCCATTCATCTATTATTCTTTCATAATCTTTTGGGTGATTATCTTTAAAATCTAAGTATGTCCCATGGGTGGCTATACCATTTTTATGTGATTCTCCCTTATTAGTAGAAGTTGAAACTTTTTCTTTAACTTTTATTTCTTCAATATTTAAAGCCTCATCTTGTTATTTTTCTTGATGTTTGTTTTCATCTTGAAAAACTTTATATGATTCTTCATTATTTTCGAAATCTGAATTGTTTTTTTCATCCAAATTTTCTTCATCTAAATTCACCACGCTTGTTGCGTAAAATTTTTTAATTTCTAAATTTTCATCATCTATGTTTATGTTTAAGACATATTCAAATTCTTGAAAAATATTTTCATGTTGTTCATATAAGGATTGTATCTGGTTTAGATACTTTGTTTTTTCATTTATATCATCAGTATCCTTTTATCTTTTTCTCCAATATTCAATTATTTCTTTATATGCCATGAAATCATCATATTTTTTTTTTTTTCAATATCTATGGTGAAGACATGGTCTTGAAACTTTTTAGCACCTTTAAACATAGTTGTTTTAACTATATTACTTAACTCTACATTCTCCTCAGAAATAACTTTCTTGCCTTCTATAATCTCTTTTAGAGTTTGTATTTCTACTAAGTCTTTTTTGACTAAGTCTTCCATAATTCTTTTTATTTTTTCAGGTAGATCAATGTTTTCAATCCTACCTATTTTCAATAAATCTTCATTAATATTACTAGTCATATTATATATACTACTAGTTATATCGATTAGATAATTTATAGTCTTACTCATGTTTGAGCTATTGCTTTCGTTTTCTAATATATGTATTATATGTCCACAGTTTCCTTTAAAAGGTTCTCCTAAACAAATTAGATTTTTTGTTTCTGTTTTCAATTGTTTATCCTCCATAGAGGACCTCACCTCCTAGCTCAAGTTTAGCCTTACCAAATCCGTAACACCACTCAGGTAAAAGGATAAATAACTAAGGCCTAACTCTTCAACACTAAAAGTCTCTTGGCTTAAAAATAATGTAACCAATTTTACCTAACAGTAGGAGATCATTCTTCAAAAGAAACTGGAAGTACAGATACACTGATATGAAGTATAAAAACACAAATATGGAGTACAGAAATAGAAATATTTAGTACAGATACATAAAAGCATAAATAACGACTAGGGAGTAAAGTGTAAGAATTAAGAAAACTTAAAAACAAGTAGGGAGTAAAGTGAAGGAATCTTTTGGGCTGGTCCTAAAGACTAAAATGAAAATGGTTTGGGGAGTTTTTCCTAAAAAGCCTATAAAACAAGCCAAAAACTTTATTAATATTTTTATAAACTTATCCAGACACCCACTTAGATGATATGTTAAAAGCAAAAAATAAAAGCAAAAGTTGGTTGCTTTTAGCCTTTTCTTTCTTTCTTTTTTTTTTTTTCCGTCTCTCTTCTTCTCCCTTTTTCTGTTTAACTTAGAAAATCGAAAGTAGAAATACTACTTTCAAATACTCCATAACATCTAATATTCCACTCAAAGTTGAAAAGTACTTATTACAAGTAGTTGCAAGCACCCCTAAGTGTTCTCCTCTCACTAGAATCCCTTGCATTTTCTCATTTTCTAAAGATCAAGGAGAAAATGCGAATCAAATTAGTAGTAGCTTAACACACACATATCTATACTCCTTAAATTACGGAACAATCTAATAGGATAGATATCAAGAAGAGGTTTGAAAAAATAACTTCTACTTGAAGCTTGAAGCATCATCGTGGCATTTCTTGCGTAATTGTCAACATACTTGCTGAACAAACTTCCATCAAATCGCATATTTTTTCACCTTCTGAGCTTTTACACGTTGAGAAAGCCGGCATGTTAGAAGCAGGCACATTTTCCGTCTCATTTTTTAGCATTGATGAGACCTCCAACATAGACGGCCTATCTTCCCATCTTTCTTGGACGCACAACAGAGCCACTTGTATGCACCTCTTCATTTTGCATGTCGATGAACTATCATCCAACGTTGGATCCATAAAATCCATGCTACTGTCATTTTTCCAAAGCTCATATGCCTGACCAAATTTACCGTCAACTTGTTAGTGTTTCCAAATGCATATCTTATTTATATGACATGATTATTAGTGTTTCTTACATGCTCTAAAAGATTTAGATTCTTTTGCAAACCATATAGAGACGATGTCTTCTTCCCACTTATGATCTGTAGTAGTAGTACGCCAAAACTGTATACATCGTACTTTCTTGAGTATATTCCTCCTTTTACATACTCTGGTGGAATATAACCACTATATATTGTAGTAAACAACAGAAAACAACACGTAAGTGTGTTTATGTAAAGTTTTGAGTGTGACTGCTTTAATTAGGAGTTATTCGACTTACTATGTCCCGATAATCCTGCGTGTGCTTGCTGCATATTCATCTTTCTCGAACACTTTGGCTATTCCAAAATCTGATATTTTAGGCTTCATTTCTTTGTCCAGTAAAATGTTGCTAGCTTTCAAGTCTCTGTGAATTATTGTGACTACTGAGTACTCTTGGAGATAGAGTAGTCCTTGAGTAATGCCTTCAATAATTTGAATGCGTTTCTGCCAATCCAAGCATAGTCTTTTTACTGGATCTGCAACAAACATATCAATGTCGTGAAAGTAGATAAATATAAGCACAACGGCTTAACAAGATCTTTCAATATAAATATCAATATCTTAAAATAATATTTAGGTATTTAAATTTTATGATGTTAAACATGTTTTTCTTTCGTGACTTATGCTAAAGGCCATCCATAAACAATGTTAATGACGTTATTAGAAGATAATTACTGCTAACCACAAAATTTTGAATGTTCTTGAACTGCGGAGGCATGGACTTGGTAAATATAATTGATCAGAAAGCAATCGCTTACCAAAAAGGTAGTTATCCAAGCTCCCATTCGGCATGTACTCATATGTCAGCATTTGTTCTTCCCTTTCCGTACAAATTCCAAGAACTTTCAACAAGTTGACATGTTGTAATCTTGCTGTAAGTGCCAGTTCATTCTTGAGTTCCTCTATTCCTTGTTTAGAACCTTTTGAAAGTCGTTTTACAGCGATCTGAAGTCCGTTTTGTAGTTCACCCTAACAAAATCACATGCATGAGTCGTTAAGTTTACGTACACTGATGCAAGCATTTTTCAGAACTTTAAGCTCAAATAGCAACTCTACTGTTTGTCCAAAATTAACAGTGTGAAAGCATCAATTGCCGTTGCCTACAGACGCATGCTTCTTCAATTGCCATTGCCTACAGACGCATGCTTCTTATTAACACCAACTTTCAAGCGTGGTAATTGTTCAAACTTCTTATAGTGATAATTACAAAATTGCAATTACTAACATTTTATGGGCTCTAACATCTTATTTTTCAACAAATTATTTTTATAATAAGATCTAAACATATTATAAGCTCCAAAAACATCTTATAAAATGTAGGATCTTATAAAATATTTTAAATAAACTTATCCAAACACCCTCTAACTATTGCCTTATTAAATTTATTAAGTTAGTTACGAGAAAACCTCCAAAGTTACTATAGAGGAGGCATACGTATATAATGTTCTCGTGTGTGTAAGAGCCCTGTTGTATGAATAGGTACGTAGAAAATATTGGTATTTTAGAAGGTATTCGACTTCTTTTCTTGCCTTTCATTACTATTTCCAAAGTCAGTTAACATTTTTTCTTGTTCAAGTTTATCACTGACTTCAATAGGCAATATATCTTTGGTGTTCTACATGAGAAGTTTTGCTTTAGAGGATATAGACATAAATGGATCACATATTACCTTGTATACAGGTCCAAATCCACCCTCGCCAAGCTTGTTTTCAGACGAGAAGTTATCCGTAGCTGCAGCTATTTGAGCGAACATGAAGCCTTGCTGATTAGTATGCTTCTTTCTTTTACTCCAAGCAGCTTTTCCTTTCATTGACAGAAAACAAAATTGAAATTAAAACATTTTTTGGTGAAAAATGAAATGCCATAATGTGAATGGATACCTCTCGTTATGATTGATTTTCTTTTCACGAAACATATTGTTGCGCTAAACAGGATCATGGCTGCCACAGTTGTCGACAATACAATCACCCGTAGTTGTTGCTTGTTTTCTTTATTGTTCGCCTCTTCTTGAGCTGTGAATGAAGTCATTAGAATTCTCAGAGAGCATGCTTTCAGGATTAAGATGGCATTTGGCATTTCTTCCACTTTGGAAAAAAGTGATTTTCATTCATTGAAGTTAAGAAGTTTGTTATAAAAGTTAAGAGTGCTTGGAAATAAAACTAATTTCCAAAAAATTGATTTTTCAAAATTTTATCAAACTAATTTGATGGAAAAACAAAAACAGAATCTAAATAGATGCTTTTAGATTTTAAATAATTTTAATCTGAAATCACTTTTTGAAAAGCACAAGTTACTTTACCAAACACTTTGAAAACCCCTTTTCAGTAGCTAGAAGCTAAGAGTTGCTGCTAAAAGCAATGCCAAACACCTCTAAGTACTGTTGCTATACGCACTTTTTACAAGTTTGAATTATTATTCTCAACAAACATATCTAACCTGTTGTCGAAAGAATCCAATCCGTATCATCATTAGGTATCTGAAACACATTGTAACCAAGAAGTCCCTTCTCCTTCGCATATGAAACTTTTGTCTTAATTGCTTCTACATCGTCATAACCAATCCAGAATGATCCGATCTTACAGTAGTTCACCACGTATGTAGAGTTAAACAGTGGTTTAACTCCGTAGCTATTAAGGTAACCCTTAATGTATCTGTAGCTAACAGAGCCATCTTTAGTTAGCGCCATGCCGTTTGTCGGTGCACCTATTGCATAGTCATTGGAGTTTACTAATGTCCAAGCATATCCATGATATGGCAACCCAATAACAAGTTTCTTCGCAGGTAATCCTCGTCTAATCCACTCATTTATCCCGTAATCTGTGTTTAGATTGCTTGATGGATCATATAAAGCAGCATGAGCTCCCGTAAATCTATCTTTTGAGGACACATGATAGTCGAATGACCGGACGTGCACCCAATCGAAGTTTCTCTTAATGTCGTTTACAGGGTAGATGAGGGAGTCCATCACCGGAGAATACATGGCTCCCATGGTCAAAATCAGCGGTGGAGTATCGTACTTTCTTGGCTCCGAATTTATTGCTTCTCGCCACTCGTCAAAAAAGCTTCCCATGTTGGCCATGTTAGCAGATGTACTAAGAAAAACATAGGAAAGATCAAGTCCCATGAATCCATGCCGTCTGGCTGCTATGATGGTGGACCTAATGAACGACGTTCTATGAGACGATTGGTTGATCATGCCAAAGAATGTCGAATATGAGTTGATCATGTCAAAGAACATTGATGAGTTGGTCATGTCAAAGAACATCGATGAGTGTGGCTCTCCGGCCCAGATGGACAAAAGCGTCTTAGCTGATGGATTCTTACTTGTAACAATCTCCGTGAAGGTAGCCATGAATGTTTCATCTGAAGGTTCGATATAGATCTCATAATTCGAAGAATTAATATATGCAAAGGCGCAAACAAGATGCGTGAACAGCCTTGAATCGACGCCTGAAACTGGAAATTCATTGCCAGCATACACATAACCTGATCTAATCCAATTCTGGGAATTTGCAAGGTTGAGGAATGAAAGGAGGACAAGGATGCTGGTTTTGAACATAGCTGAAGAAAAGCAGATTGTTTATTTAACTTGTATCATTATATTTATCAAGCTGGAATATTATGGGTGCTTTATTCAAAATCATCCTACTCTTCAGACGACCATTCTGGTAATTATTTATTGAGTCTTGTCTTTTTCCTTGTCAAAAGGGGAAGAAAAGGGTCTTGTCTGAGTTCCGTTTCTATCACTGCAGCTTTGATATTTATGTTACGCATAACACTCATATTGGACACCTGAAAACAAAGACGTGTAGGGCCGTGTGGGGCCTTAGCGACAACCCCCTGGCACAGGTTAGTTGGCCGCATATTTTAAGTAGGAGTGTTCACAGGTTGGGTATACCCAATGAACTCGAGAATCTGACTCAAACCATTTAATCTGGGTTGGGTCTGTCCGCATAAAATCCTATCATACCGATCGTAATTGGTTTGAGCATTGGCTTTCACATCTTGAAACTTGATTAACTGATATTCGACCAGATGACCCAAATATTTCTTCAAAATATTTTTTGAAACATAAAAATTAAAATAGTAGATAAAAGCATGAAACCAAAACCATGCGGTGAAATTCTTGAATTATATGAAACATAGCTTGCTTATGTAGGTTTTCTTAATTAACTATATTAGTGTTTTTAAATAATTTGTAATGTGTAAAAGATGTAATATTTTAATCTATTCAAATTTAGAAGAACGACTAATGAAGATTAGTGACATTTTGCAAACTGAAGCTTCACATGAGCTTCCTGATAGAGTGGTCTTTGGGATTATTGGCATTTGGTAAAATGTGAACGACGAATGAAAAAATAACATTCGTTAAGCTTAAAAGTGTCTCATAATAAAAATTTGAAAAAAAAAAAAAAGAGATAAACATTGGCTAAGTATTTCATTATTTATTTATTTATTTTTTTTAATTATTGGTACCCAATCAAATAAAGTCTGATCAGCTCAAGTTGACTTTGCGAAGTGAAAATATCGGAACCTGAGCCACATTATGCATGACATATGACAAGATGCACAAGTTAATTAACCAGTGATTCGGGCTGTATTGCAATTTATATTCAATTGGGAGGATGGAATCCTCTGTAAAAATACAACTTAACCCAACATCATATTATTATATGAGTTATTACTTTATGAGCATGTTTGTATTACGAGACTGTAAAATAGTTTTTTACATATACAAATGTGCAGTTACTAATAGCAAATTGTCAAAATAGTTTACATCTGGTTCAATTTCAATATGGTGTGTACATTTGGTTCACTTTCAAGAAAATATTTCCAATAAAACTTTTGATATTTCATCGAAATCTTTTCTATCCGTGTCGAATAAGACTTTTTTTTTTTATAAATTATGTAGAATAAGACTTGACTTATAAGACATGAGCAATATTTTTCAAACCCATGTTTGCATTGTCATAGATTGGAGAGTTGCTTTTCCACATGGAATTAGCTAAAGAATACCGAGTCAAGTCTTCTTTCAATATGATGAAGATTTTTTTTATTATTCTTCCTCTTTCCCTACCCCAATCTTTCAGGTATTCCCGGCTCTCAGTGAAAACCCTTTGGCATAGGTTTGCTGGCCACATGTTTTAAGTAGGAATGTTCATTGTTTGGGTATACCCAGTGAAATCGAGAATTTGACTCAA
This sequence comes from Handroanthus guayacan, assembly GCA_014898755.1. Classification (NCBI taxonomy): domain Eukaryota; kingdom Viridiplantae; phylum Streptophyta; class Magnoliopsida; order Lamiales; family Bignoniaceae; genus Handroanthus; species Handroanthus guayacan. Next base: position 322,156 of record JACFYI010003588.1, on the reverse strand, counting down.
ATCAATGAATCTGGGCCGAGTATGTCTGGTAAAATCCTATCACACCCGATCATAATTGGTTCTAGTATCGACTTCCGTAACTTGATTAACCGATGTTTAGCCAGATGACCCAAATATTTTTTCAAAATATTTTTCAGAAGCATAAAAATTAAAGTAGTAAATTCTTAAATTATAAGAAAAAATGCTTGCTTATGTAGGTTTTATTAACTCACTATATTAGTGTCTTTAAATAATTTGTAATGTCTTAAACATATAAATATTTTAATCTATTCAAATTTAGATTAACGGCTAATGAAGATTAGTGACATTTGATAAAATGAAGCTTCACATAAGCTTCATGATACATAGTCTTTGTGATTATTGGCATTTGGGAAAATTTCAACCACGAACTAAAGTATAACATTAGTTAAGCTTAAAAGTGTCTTTAAATAATAATAAGAAAATATATATATATATATATTGACCGAGTATTTCACAATTTATTTATTTTTTTATATTATAAGTATCCAATCAAACCAAGCCTGATTAGTTCAAGTTGGCTTGGCGAAGTGAAAATCTCGAAACCCGGCTTACATTATGCTTGACACATGACAAGATACATAGATTAATTAATCGGTAGCTTCGTTTTTGTTGTGGTCTATACCTCATTGGGAGGATGCGAATCCTCTATATGTAATATTTAATAATACAATTGTAAATGTGTATCACCTAACATCACATGTATTATATGACTTTATGAGCATGTTTAGTTCAATTGCAAGATAGTACGTACATACTTATTATTTGGTTCACTTTCAAGAAAATATTTCCAATAAGACTTTTGATATTTCGTTGAAATTTTTTCTATTGATGTGGAATTAGACTTTTGACTTATAAGACATGAGCAATATCTTTCAAACTCGTGTTGTATGGTCATAGATCAGAGAAAAGCTTTTTCACATCCAAGTAGCTAAAGAATAGTGCGTCAAGTTTTCTTGAAAGTAGCTAAATATGATGCGGACATTGTTGATTGTTATCGATCTTTGCCTACCCCAACCTTTTAAGTATTCGTGGCTCTTATTTCAGCCATTTAATAAATTAAGGAAATAATTATCTCAACACGCTATAAAATTAGACATGATTATAATAATGCTCTTCTAATTATCAATTGCATGTCCGTATTTTTGCAGTTGGAATTTGCAATTAGCCCTAATAGTATAACAGTGCAGACTCGGAGATAATTGCGAGTCGGCCCACATCTCTAATGGCTAGTATCATGAAACATGTGATTAAGTAGAATTGAGATTATGAATATTGACTAAATTATGATATCAACACGGCCATAGTATATATTCAGTCAAAACATGTTAATGGCATTAATATGTAAAGAGAAAAGGGTGATCGATTTTGAATTTTCAATGAGTTCTCATCTATTAAACTTTTCCTAATCTTATTTGAAATCTATATTGTCCTCTTCTTTCCATAGTTTATGAAATGGAATGTTTTTATAACTAGGTATTTGTAAATGTTTTTTTTCCCTCTTATTTTTTTATACTTTTCTCGGCCTTTTGGCCAAGATTAAGTATAGTACATGTTATTATCATCATTTGTTAAAATTCTTTTAACAAAAAAGGGTAAGACAATGTTTTTAATTATATTATTTTCAATTGTGGTTGAAATATTATATAATTTGCACTTTATCAATTGATATTTGTACTTTATTTTATTACAATTACAAGATCGTCCACTAGTTATTAAGATGATATTTTTTATTACTTTGATTAAAATGAAATACCTTTTAATTATATTATTTTCAATTGTGATGGAAATATTAAATATTAATCCCTAAATTAGTCAATGCAAGAATCTTTCTTCAATTCTATCACATTTTTTTTAATCCGTTTCCTTGTATCTTAATCAATTATTTGAATAATTTTTTTTCTCATATTACTTTATTTAAATGTTTGATATTAAATTAATAACAAGGAACTTATAGTTTCGATCTAAACAGAATCCTAAAAATTAACTTTAAAATTAAAATAGCTGTGAGGAGCAACTTGGCTCTACTGGCATGGCATTGATAGCGCTCAGCTCAACATGGAGATAGATAAGGTAGCACTAGAAGAGCTCCTTAGTGTCGCTGATCTTCGGGAGAAGGTATTCGAAGCTCAACTCAAAACATCTGTGTCACCAAGCCGTGCTCTAGAAGGGCCGATTAATAAAAGCCTATGGTGGAGATCAACCAAGCCTTGAGATGAGCTCTAAAAGAGCTATATAACAACAGGGCTAAGAAGGGGTGATTTATGAAAGCTTATGGCAGAGAAGAACCAAGTCTTGAAATGAGCACTAAAAGAGCTACATAATAGAGCTACGACAGCTTATGGCAGAGATGAACCAAGCCTTGAAATGAGCTCTAAAAGAGCTACATAATAGAGCTAAGCTCCTGCCATAAAAGAGCAGATGCAAGTGGAGCTCGGCCCAACCTCAAGAAGAACTCACCAACAATTTCTAAAAGAGCTCTTGAGCAGAGCTAAAATTCTATTCTAGACGACCTCAAGAGTAAAAGTCATGGTGTTCGCCGCACGTGCTGTAAGAACTTAATTGACCACATCGCCTGTGGGAAGTTTGAGCTCATCTTCATAGCTAGTACATAGGTCGGCGCGAAAGGGAAGGCAAAGCGGTATCGAAGAGCTAAGCTCAAATCCAAAAAATGTCTTAAGTGGGACCGAGCAAGCTCAGATCTTACTCCTACTTTCTCCGCTCAAATTTCGGGCTAAGGAAGTAGGGGGAGCAATGATACGTGTGGGACAAAGGGCCTCATTTTTGGAAGACCCCCTAAGGATGAGCCCATACATCTTTTGTATTTTTAGTTTATCCTAGCTTGATTAAAAAGTCTAATTAATTTTGACTGGTCTAAATTGTCTACATTTAAACCCAAAAGCCCAACCAAAATAGTGGAGAGCATCGCATAACTCGGCCCAAGGAGGATAGCAAAGAAAGGACATACTTTTGTTTACCTTTCTTTTTTTTTTTTTGTTTTAAAAAGTTTGTGAGAATTTTGGGTTGTGAAACCCATTTATATCAGCTAACTTTAGCTCAATAAATATAGAGTGCGATAAAAGAACATCTAATTACCAAAATTCATAGCAATGTGAATGCGAAAATTGAAGCTGAAGTGAATGAGTTAATAAAGACACCGATGCGTATCTTAGCGTAACTCTTTTATTCAAAGAGTTGTATGTTTTCTTGGAGTGTGACTCTTGGCTAAATTGCATTGAGTGGTATCTTATGGAGTAAATGTTATAGCTCGTCGTCAGTATTGCACCTCTGCATATAATCACATCACTACCTATATATAGGAAGAACCTAGACCCGTCTTGATATAGAAAAAAGCATCCTATATCATTTTTGAGCACTATACAAATCACACAAATTCACTATTCATAAAAGGAGTTCCAAGTTAATTTAAGTTCGTCAGTTCGATTAATTGGAGTGCTGCCTTTGGTCGGAGAGAATCGTTGTATCTTGGAAGGCCTTTTGCCGTTAACATTCGAGCACCGTAGAGGGGCAAATAAAGCCTTAAAGAGACTGTTGGAACAACATGCCTCGACTCGCTTTATTTTAATTTCTTGAGTTTGCTGATTCCAAGTGATTTTCTTCTTCTTTGCATGCTTAATTGATTGAATTATTTTGTGATTCTATGATCTATTTGAAAATACATAAGTATTACTACGGTCTATAATCAATTTCCTAACAATTTAAGACTTTACTCTCGCTCCGTAAATACTTGTGTTTTGCTTTATAAATTTCGCATGCTAAAAATTTATAAAATTTTAGAATATTTTGGGTATATTATTTCCGTAGAATTCTTTCAAGTTGCGTAATTGATTTCTTATTAATCTTGTTTGATTTAGTCCGTAAATAAGTGTAATTTACTGCTAATCAGATTGTCAGTTTTAATACATGTAGGTAGCCGCATCGAAGTGTGTGTTGATTTGCAGTACATACTCTACTGTTCTATTTATTTCCATTAATCTGGTTTAACTGTTTGGTTAAGGAGAAATTTAATTTGAGTACAAACCCACTTGTATATGTTTCTTTCATGCAAAAGTACGTTATCATATACGGGCATCTACGGCTACTGAACTAAACATTGCTTGCAATTTAGCACTGTAAACATGAGCTAAGTTCAATTAATATTATAATTCTCTGGAGTATTCAATTGGAGGGTAAATATTATAAATAAAGTTGTTGTACTTCTGCCTTTATTGTGTTAAGTGCTTGAATCTGAAAATTAATTGAAGTGCGTGTCTTTGTCCTAAGTCAGTGTATTATTTTTTGGGTTGAATCAACTTTCCCAATTTGATCTTTATTTTACTTCTCTGATATTGGTGTCTATAAGTTGCTTTGATTTTCAAATATAAATTGGTCCTGAAAATCAGTTTTTAAAGACCTCCTTTTGATTTCACTTTCAAATTCTAGGCTAATTGTGATTATTTGTGAATTGTTATTTCAGAAAATTTAATAATGGCTACAAATATCGAGACAATGGGTGTTGCGAACATTGAGACCAATGCTAGAAGTGTTGATGGTGGAGCGCGTCCTCCTAATTTATCACCATCAGTTGTGCCTGTTACAACCCCTGTCGCTATAGGACAGGCAGAAAAACCCGAAAAATTTAACAGGAAAGATTTCAAACGGTGGCAGCAAAAGATGTTATTTTACTTGACCACCTTGAATCTTGTTAGATTCTTGCGTGAGGAACGTCCGATATCGGGAGAAAATTCGGATATGCAAACCGTGGCTGAAGTAGATGCATGGAATCAAGGGGATTTTCTATGCAAAAATTTCATTCTCAACAGACCTGAAAATGCGCTTTATGGTGTGTATAGTCCAATCGCTACAGCGAAAGAGCTATGGGAGTCATTAGAGAAAAAATATAAAACAGAAGATGCCGCCACGAAGAAATTTATTGTCGACAAATTTCTTGAATTTTCTATGGTGGACTCTAAAACTGTCATGTCTCAAGTAAATGAATATCAAATGATTTTACATGATTTGGCGGCCGAAGGGATGGTACTTGGAGAGTCTTTTCAAATAGTGGCATTAGTTGAAAAATTACCGCCCGTATGGAAGGATTTCAAGAATTATCTTAAACACAAGCGCAAGGAGATGAATCTCGA
>JACFYI010003588.1:289859-307991 GCA_014898755.1 Handroanthus guayacan | reverse complement strand
TAAATATATTTATGACGTCATACCGGTTCAACCAGTGGTTAAACCGGTTGAACCTGTAACCAGTAAGGCCACCGGTTCTGTTACCGGTCCGATTTTTAAAACATTGGTATTTCCACAGGTGGAATTTTCAATTAGCCCTAGTAGCATAAACAATGCAGGTTTGGAGATAATTGGGAGCCGGCCTGCATCTCTAATAGTCAGTATTATCAAACAAGCAATTAAGTAGAATCAAGATCATGAATTTTCACTAAGTTATGAATCAACGCGACCATATTATATATTTAATCAAAACATGTTAATTGCATTAATATGTAAAGAGCAAAGGGTGATCAATTTTCGTTAAGTTCTCATCTATAAAACTTTTCGTGATCTTATTTGGAATCTATATTGTCCTCTTCTTTCCATAGTTTATGAAATGAAATGTTTTCTTATTTGAAACCTGCATTGTCCTCTTCTTTCCATAGTTTATGAAACGAAATGTTTTCATAATTAGGTATTTGGAAAAAAAAAATTTCCCTCTTATTTCTTATACTTTTCTCGACCTTTTGGCTAAGATTGAGCATAGTACATGTTGTTATCAGCATTTGTGAAAATTCTTTTTCCAAACAAAATTAAGATAATATTTTTAGTTATATTATTTTCAACTGTGGTTGAAATTGTAAATAATTTTCACCCCATCAACTGATATTTGTACTTTACTTTATTACAATTGACAAAATTGTCCACTAGTTATTAGGAAAATATTTTTAATTACTTTGACTATAACGAAATAACTTTTATTTATATTATTTTCAATTGTGACTGAAATATTAAATATTAATTCCTAAATTAGTCCATGGAGCGCCTCGAGTCACGATAGCATTTCGCGCCGTGATCCGGAACACTACTCGCGATCGGATAATCACTTTAAATCCAAAACAGGAACTAAAACATAAAAACCATACGCCATTTTCATCATACCATCCTTACAGGCCGATAATTTCAAAATTTACAATCCAATCTTATCTAAACAAAATAGCCCAGTAAGAGTTCTATCAATCCCAAGTCCGTACAATCATTAATGAAACAAATGTATATACATTGTCCCAAAAGAGGAGTCCACAATCTAAACAGAGCTTCAATCAGTAAATCCTTGGTCTAGGAGCCTATATTATATTATAGAATCATGAGTCCACTGACCCAATAAAACTTATGGCAGAAAATAGGAACAGAAGAGTGTGAACGAAAAGCAAGACAATAATGGACATGAATGTGATTTAGTAAAATAGTACAGTACAGTCAGGACAGACAAATCAAATTGATAACAGTAAATAGTTATCACATTCAAGTCATTTAAGGCTGAATCAAGCAGTTTTGGTGGATCCATCACCCTTATATTTTCAAACAATTCATTCTTATCCCTCCAATGCCCTCGAGAGACCAGTACAGTAAAAGCACTGTCGACTATCCACCTGCTTTAAGGTAGCCTTTCAAAATCCTACTTCCAAGGCTCATCCAGTCTACCCAACAGTAAGGGATTTTTGAGGGTTCTGATAGTCAATCCGATATTGTCCGTATCAAATACTCCTAAAAATTCCCAGAGCCCAACAGTATTCATTCAGACAGGTTCAGGAACAGTCAAATCATTTCCAATATATCAATAAGCCATCATGGTACAGTGTTTGATTGACCAAAAACAATAATTAAACAGTTCAAAATTTCGGTCAATCATATTATTGAAAGCAAATCGGAATTTGGACTATGGACCTGAGGATTCATTATGTTAAAATCTTAAATGTATATTAGAAAAATTAGATATGGACTTGGATCATCGAAAAAGAAGTCGAAAACATGTTTAAGCTTACAAAAATGGGAGCTTGAGTGCACATTTGGGTGCTTAAGCGCCCAAACAGTGATTTTATTGAAAGCAAATCGAAATTTAGACTATGGACCTGAGGATTTATTGTGTTAAAATCTGAAGTGTATGTTAGAAAGATTAGATATGGACTTGGATCATCGAAAAAGAAGTCGAAAACATGTTTAAGCTTACGAAAACGAGAGTTTCATCGAACGTTTGGGCGCTTAAGCGCTCAAACAGTGATTTTAGTCACGGATCTGAGCGCTTGAGCACCCAAATGGGCGTTTGAGCGCTCAGCTTCTGGACCAAAATTGAAAACATGAGTTTTAAAAATTTTTATGGGCGCTTGAGCGCTCGAAATGAGCACTTAAGCGCTAGCTAACTGGAACAAGATTGTTTTGTGGTTTCTGTGTGGGCGCTTGAGCGTCGAGTCTCGGGCCAAATTTCACATTTTCATCTTTTTATTTTTTTTTTATTTTTGGTTCAAAACTACATTTTTAAGGTTGTTTTATGCCCATAAACAGTTATAAATCATTAGTTCAGTGTTTGGTTAAAGAATCTTCGGAAAATCAAAGTCGAGTTAAAGAAAATGACGTTTTGTCCATATCTCTTATTTTCTTCCAATTTTTAGTGTCTAGTCCTCCTCTTTTAGTCCATGGTCCAAGGGATATTTTCAGTCCAAGCATAGGGAAGATGTCAAAAATGTTCTTAAGGCATAAGATCATTATTTCAAGGCTTGAGCTCATATTAACAAGAACAATGAACATAGCAACGAAGCTCATCACAACAATAGTCAACATGAATATAAACACAATAAGCTCAGCCAACAAGATGAACAAATCATAGGGAAACACATAAGCATGTGAAAGGGATATGAGGTTCCATAAGTCTTGCTTGTTCAAACTTAATCCGTAAATACTTCCAAGCTCTTCGAGTTGATTAACCGTCTAACATTAAGATAGCAAGTTTTGATCAATCTTTAAGTCACAACTCATCAAAATCACGTAGATATAAGTTAAGTCTTAACTTACTAAATGATGGAGTGAATACCCTTAATTTTCCCTCTTTTGATCTCCTTAATGCTTTGAAAACTTACAATTTGTGTGTGTGAAGTGGAGTTGCCGAGAGATGAAGAGAGGTGGAAGGAAAGCCATGGAGAGATGTATGTATGAAATTTCGGATTACATATATGTATATATGGTTGAAGAAGAAATGATCACTTGGTGGTTAAATTTTGTGAATTAAATATTCACAACCACTCCCCAATTCCTTGGAAGAAAATCCGGCAGTCCCATGCCCTGAAATCTGATCAGATTTTAGTTTTTTTTTTTTTTTTTTTTTTTTTTTTTTGAATTGTTTAAATAATGGGTCAAAATGTTGGGCTGAAATGGGCTATGTTTTGGGCTTACATATTGGGCTCAAAGTAGACTTATTGGGCTGAATTATCGTGAGAGATCGAGGCTCAAACGAGAGAAAATATTTCGAACCTATGAAACTTATTTTTGAAATTAAAACGTTTTTAGTTTTATTGAAATCATGTTAATTTGTGAATTCAGCGATTCAAAATTTTATTTAGAGAGATTCCGGAGTATTACAGTCCATGCAAGAATCTTTCTTCAATTCTATCTCGATTTTTTTTTTCATTCATTTGCTTGTATTTTAAACAATTGTTTCAATAATTTTTTAAAATCTCATATTACTTTATTTAAATATTGATATTAAATCAAAAATGAGGAACTTATAGTTTCAATCTAAACAAAATCCTACAAATTAACTTTAGAATTATTAAATTTAGAGTTTTACCAAATAGATAACACTAGGAGCTTATAATATTCTTATTTACATGAATTTTCTTGTTAACACTTTAAAGAAGTTCAATCAGTAGTTCTAGAGTTAAATTCCTAGTATTACTCAACATAAAAACTTAAAAGAAAAACATCTTACTCTAGAAATTCTTTAATGATTCATTAATTACTATCGCATATGTGTTTACGATGAGACTTAAAGAAAAATTATTATTGGACAATTTTGTCAATTAACTAAAATTAAAATTAAAATGAAAGTACAAATGTTAACCCCCTTTTCAAAAAAGTTAGAAGGGAAGTATTTGTTAATAATCCAAATTAGAAGAGGTGCGAGCTAAATTAGATAAAGTTTAGGCACGTGGATGCAATTTTGACCAAAAGGCGTGAATACATAGTTCGCCTAACTGCGACACACGTTAATGTTCAGCGGTTGCACGTGGTTGCACGCGCCGCCGTTTAGCTGTGCAATCTCCTCTCCTCCGCCTTCCAGGTTCCGTTGCTCTAGCGTTCCTATGGCTGCCTCGGGCAGAATCGCCATCGTCGGCGACGTCGTAATCTGTCTCTCCCCTTTTCTCTAATACACACACGGTTACAATTGAAGACATCTTTCTAATTTTGGGTAATGTTAATCTTGAAGCATGACGATTGGAATCTAGAAGAGGATACCAAAGCTCTGCAACTATTAAAGGTTTCTCTTTCTCAGTTAAAGTTTCTTTTACTGTATTGATTGTTCTTTGTTTGATAAATTTCCTATGCTAATACATATTTATCGAGAGAAACTGTATAATTTTTCCGTCATTGCTGACTTTTTTCTCGAATAAAGTAATTTCTTTTAGTTGAGTTAGGCAAATTTAACATTCAGCGTGACTTGTATAGCTTAGGATATTATCTGCAGGTTCTGAGCTGAAACAAGAGTTGACAGCAAAATGTTTGATTATTTGAATCTGGATAAAAATATTCTTATACCGTTCAATGGCTGCTATGGTACAAGTTAGCAAGTATGTCAGGGACTTGCTTTCCAGATTTAGCTAGCTAGTGATTGCTAAGAAAAAGTAGGAGTATTCATGTTTAGTTAAGTGGGAAACTTTTTCCCCTTATTTTTCCCATCGAAATCTAGCCTTAGTATTCAGGATATAGATTTTTTTGATAAATTAGGATATAGTATTCAGGATATAGATTACATTATTTGAATTTAAGAAAAAAGCTAAGTAGAGAAGCTTTGCTTGCAAGTTTACGTGAGTGTTTTTGTTTGTACGATGTATAATATACCTATCAACTTGGGATTATGTTGCATCTCATCTTTCTCATTGACCCCAAAACAGAAAAACAAAAAAAAAAAAGTGGCTTAGTATGACTTGGATACATCCCTTGCTGTGTTACTGTGTGTGGATTATTATATTTCTCCTTGTAATATGTGGCTCTGGGAAATGCAGCCGGATGTGGTGCTGTTCACAGGCAGGTGCTTTCTTGCTATGTAGACTTATGCCATCAGTTCCTCGCTCCTATGGTTTTGCTTATCCTTTGAGAGGCTTGCTCCAGGTGATTTTGGTAATGAGAATGTCGATCTTGTTCGAAGTATTTCGAATCTTGATTTTGCGAAAGCAATTATCTTGGGGAACCATGATGCCTGGAGTACCCAGAAGTTCTCTGCAAGGTAATCTTGTAATTTATGACTATTATAAGTAACTTAAAAACCATATTATTGAGAAAAAGAAGTTTACTGTTACAAAGTTTAGAAACGTTATACACTGTCTTCTTGTTTAAAATTTGTTAGTCACCAAGAAGTAAAGCTTCCTACTTTAGAGTGGTAATTAGTTTCCTAATATTTTGCCTCTTAACTTTTATGAAGTGATTAAAAAGAATGTTTAGAGTTTGCATTTGAGGATAGGAAGTTGAACATGCGAAGAAGTCGGTATTTAAGAAACTTAAATTTTTCACTGATTTTGTCTTAGTTCCATTCTATGTTATAGGCATGATTTGCCTGCTTCACGCATCTCATATTTACTCAGCTTGATTCCCTCTTTCTCAAGTTCTTTGGACCTACAAAAGAAAATCGATCCCTATTTTTGCCTCCCCTTTGAGTGTAAATGTCTTGTCAATAGCATCTTATTCTTGGTATCTACTACAATTCACTGTTATTCATAATTGTTCATATTTACAGTCTACTTGTTCTTACTTTAACAACATTTCACTGTAGGGAAAAGGATGCCGTTCAGCTCCAGCTTGAATTGTAAGTTTCTATTGGTTATATTTCCTAAAATTTTAAGTTTCTCCAGAGTTTCTTTGGATCTTACCTTGTGTTAAATTAAATTGTATATATCAAACTTCATCTTCGTGACTTTACATTATTTTCAAACTTTCTATACTGGAACAACGAACAAAAAGGGATGCAAGAAAAAGGAACGTGTGGGACAAGAAAAAGGGCAGTCCGCTGAAAGAATTATAACATTTCTCCGGCACTTGATGTATTTTGGACATTACTTCTATTAACCTAATTTTCTTGTCAGAGAAACACAAATCATTTCTAGATGGGCCCTAATTTTCTATATTCTTTGGCATGGTATAATGGTATGTTGAAATCACCCACACTAACAATTTTGTGAATCAACATAAATTTTGTCATAATCAGCCTTGGTGATGAGCATGTTGGTTATAGACGACTGGACTTCCCTAACTTGAAGTTGAGCATTGTTGGTGGACGGCCTTTTTCTTGTGGTGGTGAGCATTTGTTTCGGAAAAGACTTCTTATTGCCAGGTTAGTACGCCATAAACTCCAATGTTCAATCTTATGATCCACCTTATGATCTCGTTTGCAGCATCCCATGCTTATAAACCACAGAAAAAGTGTACTGCTTTCTTATAAGCAGAAGAAAGATGAAATATACAAGGATTAAGGAAACTGCGATAAACTCTTTAGCATGAGGGTTTTTAGGTTCTATGAATTTTCAAGAACTTTTATTAAGCATTAGGTTTTCTAATCTCTTTTGTTGAGAAGAAGAGGAAAAATGAAAGCATTCATCCGATAAGCAATTTAAGATTATACACAAATAGCTCTTGTATCATTCTTTAAAATGATAATTATATATGGCCTTGTCTTCTTGTAAATAACTAGCATATTAGGGACAAAGTTGTAATTCACGGAAAAGGAGTTGCACAGAAGTATCTTAATGATTGGAATGATATTAACAAGCACATACATTTCTTTTATATGAGAAGTCATTTTCTTATTGCAGTGATTGTTATGGGTAGATTCTTAATGACTAATTAATTACAATGATTATTTATACAAGAAAGCATACATCATATCAGGAAATCGAGGCCTCTTAACTGGAAATCTTGGAGCCCCGGCTTTTAACCATTAAGCTACGTCTGATCGGCAACATTTGTATCAATTATGAACCTTAATGATTCTTGACCAGATCATTACATTCCTATGATGTTCAACCACATCCCGAAACCCCACCTGTCAAATACTTTCTTAATGCACCCATATTTTCCACATCACCATCCCCGTGCCACCGAGCAATCCCTCTCCAAATCTGGTTATCTAGGCTGCCATCTTGGCCAGTGAACATCATCTACAAGCGACATTCAGGAAATGCACAGCTGGACCCAGCTTGCCCATGTATATAGTCGAGCTGGAGTGAGAATCCGGGCATTGGCTTCACCCTGTTGACAACACCTCTTGACAGTGTCACAGAGCTGTGTGTTATTTGCATGTGTATATCTGACTCAAAACATTTGTGACATAAGGAAAGTTACAAATTGCTGGTTGTTGCAGTTCTACTCATGGAAATGGTCCATGTTTCCAGTTGTTCTCCGGTTGTTGCCTTACACGTGTTAACTAGCTTAATTACTTCGTGGCTGGTTTGAGTGGCAAAATTGCCTAATTGGTACCTAACTTATGAGGGTTGTGACTATGTTGTTATACTATTTTTCGGACTATGTAATATAAATTTAAGTTTCCAGTGTCCTAGGACAGAGGTAAATCAATTAATAATTTTTTAATTATAGGCACAAAATCTGTGATTTTCTATATCTTGATGCAACTCGAAGTCCAATTATCGACATTGCGATTGTTTTCCTAGATATGGCATCCATGACATGGATGGAAGTGCAAAGAGAATTTATGAAGCTGCTTTGGGAACTCCTCCAGATCATTCGCTTATATTGCTTGCTCATAACGGGCCTACAGGTTTTATCAATTTTTGAAACAAATGTGCCTTCTATTTGCGGTACCTTAGAAGGATGCTTTATGTTAATCAGAAGGATATAATTTATGCAGGCCTAGGTTCCAATATGGATGATATCTGTGGAAGGGATTGGATTATTGGAGGTGGAGACCATGGGGATCCGGGTAATTATTCTGAATATTCGAGTATCTACTTCTAAGAGGGTGTTGGGTGAGATTATAAGTTCTTGAAAACATCTTATAACATGTTTGAGAGCTTCTAAGATAATATAAAGGTATACCAAAAAAGTGGATATGCTAAGCTCTTTTAAAACAAGTAAAGAGTTCATAATTTATTTTATAGATATTAGCATATTCCTATAATTTTAACCATTTTAATAACAAAATTGCCATTACAAACATCTTATAAGCTCTAAAATCTTATTTTATCTAAACACTTCAGCAACATGTTTTTAAAATAAGATTTAACATCTTATGAGCTTTAAAAACATGTTATAAGATGTTCAAATAAGCTTAGCTGAACACCCTCTATTTTACTGTTTGCCTTTTCTGATGTTATATACTCATTTATGGAAACATATATTGCAATTAATGAACACTTGGATGTATGTTTTGTGATTGAAAATTCAACTTATGGTACAGATTTAGCAAGTGCCATATCCCAATTAAAAGAAACCACAAAATTGCCGATCAAGTTGGTAGCGTTTGGTCATATGCATAAAGGACTGGCACATGGAAACGGTCTTCGAAAAATGGTAGTAGTTGGGGATGATGACATAATATATCTCAATGGGGCCATTGTCCCAAGGGTTAAAACGGACTCTGAAGGCACAATACGGGCCTTCACTATTGCTGATATGTTAGACGGGAGTTTAGAAAAAATTGCTGAAACATGGGTTTCAGTCGTTGGAGAAAAAGTCGCTATAGAGGACGAGATCATATTATTTAGCAAATCAGCTTAGAGGGCTCTGGACACTATGTGCTTGGGTTTGTAGGTCTGACCACTCAAATGTTGTATATCAGGCTATGTATATGATACGTTATAATCTGTTCGGGACTTCAGCCCATTAGTTTGATATATTTAATGAAAGATACTTCTGGCTTAAATCAGCACGTTACAAGTAAATTCTTTTAGTTCTTGATAAGTGACATTCAGTCCTGTACTTAAAAACTTTGAGTTTAGAGAAAGTAGGGGTGTGACTTGTGAGATGAGTCAAGTTAGCTTATGAGTATGATGAGCTAGCTTGACTCAAGCTCGTACCTTGAACTCCTGACGAGCCAGCTCGAATTTGAAAACTCACAAGCCAGCTCAGGAGCAGGTGAATGAGGTGTTTATTACCATTAAACCTCATCTCACCTTTTAAAATCAGCATTTTGGAGAATTTTCTTTTATGTTGAGGTTAATCCTTAACTTTTAGCATTTTGAATGGGCTTTTTAAAGGTGTTATTGCAGTAAGTAAATAAACTACTGGATCAGTTGTGATTGCCTGAAAAGAATTTATGAACTTCCGCTCTAAGAAGTTATTGCACGATTCTGATCAGGCTTCACTTGTCTTGTTAGGTTCTCTAATTTATGACAAGAACATTAAAACTTCCTTTTATAACCTGAAAAAATGAAAAGAGAAGTGATGAGTAATTACTCTGGACTTTCCCTAAAGTACTAAATATTATTGCATTTGCATCAGTCTGCAACTGCAAGTTATAATATAACAATGTTCTTCATATGTTTGACCCCCCTTTTTAATGAGGGATAATTACCTCAACACCCCCTCAAGTTTAACATAATTATCAAACCATATCTTGAGATTTGGATAATTATCAATATCCTCCCCACTATTAGTTTAGCTAATGGATAATTATAATTACACCATCTAAGCTAACGCATAATTTTAATTACACCATGTTGCTCAGAATATTTATTTGTAATGTTTTAGAATTCAAGAGGTGAAATTATAACGATAAGAGCGTAAATAATTATTCAAATCTCAAGCAATAATTCAGTAATAATGCCAAACCTCGAGGACCATTGAGATCATCATCCCGTATGGTAAGAGTAATAATCTTGTGGGATCCTACTTTCAAAGGCTCCATGTCTCATCTTTAGTTTTGTTCAAGGCCTATTGCTTTTGCTTGTGCATCAATTCCCAAGCACTCTTTTTGACCCAGTCTTCACGCCCTTTTCACAGTTTAAACTATAGCTTTTTCTCCCTCAATATTTGAGAAAAAAGTACACTTTTTTTGTTTGGTTTTGTAATATCATTGCACACAAAGAGATGTGTAAAGTTGTCAGTGATGATGATGGGTTGTTAATTTGGTAGGCCACCCACTCACTAACCGCTGTGAACAAAGAAGGGATGATTATTAAAGAATGCCTTGGTTGGTTTGTTATGTTGCCTTATCAATTAAAATATTATAGTTTTATTTTTTTTTCTTTATTTTCTTTTTTTCCTTGTTTTTGTTCATTATTTGATGTGCAAAATGAAATTTACTCCTTCGTAAAGTGCATAATGGATTGAAACTCGTCCATATTTTTCCAACAATACATCATTCTACATGATTTTGAATTGAATATCATTCAACTTAAACATTGTCTCCTGAACATAAAACAAATGTATTGAGAAAGCGAATTCTTATATGGCTATTGACATCTTTTATTATTTTATAAATAATTTTCCTATAAATGTTTTACCTTGTTGAATACCGAAAAGTAGAATCAAATTTGGGAAATGAAGATGCATGCAAGTAATCTTATCAGATTAATATGGTTGGGGTTTTTCTCTTTAAGTGTTTACTGCAAGATTATATCTTGATACCTTAAAGATTAATAGGTGATTAGATTCTCGAGTGGGAAACGATATCAATTATTGTTATTTATGTGTAATTTAAATTCAAATTATGTCTTGTAGGTAAATATAAATCATTGTAGTTAAATTGATTAAAATTATTGTTAAGAATTCGAAATCGTTTTTATTTTAATTCATAAATTTGAACGCAACATACAATTTTGTAACTAAGTGAAACTTAATGCAGAGCATGGGTTCAAATTTTTTGTTTATTAGAAACTATGAGGTATATTGTTTAATATCATATTGAGATATTAAGTACAAATATTGGTGGTTGTAACTTGAATTATATACTTAAGAGAAAAAAATTACTTTCATGATGGAAGCATGTACTTCAAAGAATTTCTATGTAAGATTCGTGCATATGAAAACAACTCAGGGCTTAGAATTAAGTTTGAAGTGTAGAAAACAGATAAATATTATTATGATATATCTTGTTAATTTCGAGAAACAAAATATATTCTGTTAATCAAAACAAATATATTAGTATAAAATACAAGATATTTTTACATTTTCAAAATAAGTAGGAAAAGGAATATGTCGAATCCTAAGTATTTGTAACACCATAATAAACTTCAAAGAAGTAAAATTCAAGCTCTTATTATAACATATTGAATTTCTATTAACTCAACCGGAGGATTTCAAAATTCTTCATTTCCATGATGTCGAAAAAATAGTCTGGATTTTTCTAAAACCATGGATTAAATCTATGGATTTTAAAACAATCATAAATCATTTTATCCGAACACATCTACGTCATGTCAATGTTCTTGGTTGGGACTACTAATTGTGATCCGACCTCAATGGAAGAATCACATGTGAATTGCCCCCCACCTTTTGCTATTCCTTTTCTCACACACACACACACACACATTCTATCTTCATCATTGTTTGATTTTTAGAAATTAACTTCACGAAGATCTTGTATCGCAAAATTATGGTGCTATTTGATATGTTATATTATCTGAATTGTCCTTTAATTTGATTGCTCCCTATCGTGTATTTATTCTTAATTATGATGATATTTTTCTTTAAAAAAAATAATAATTAATATTGGTAGAGAGATTCCATAATTGCTCCCCCTTGGCGCATGATCTAGATAAGCTTTCATACTAGGTCCAATATTAATGTCGAGTTGGTCCATAACCCTAATCTTTTAGTGTCACTATGAGATTGCAACAGAATAAATGACATAATTTGATATAATTATATATATCAAACGCAGAACAAAAATAATAGAGGTTTAATAGATCCCATCTTTGCTTTTACAAATCCTTTGTTACAATAGAAGCAGAAGTGATGTGGATTATTCAAGAATCGAAGTCGATTTGCTTTATAAAAAGAAGATATCAATGAACTTCTATGAAATGATTTCACGAGATTTAGCCAATTGTCTTAATTGTGAAATATCATTGAGAAATAGGAATCCGCATTATCAAAAAATTTTCTGCGATTATTTGTAGTATTCCTTTTTATTTTGGATTGGATTGGATTGTATTTAAGGAGAAACTATCCTAAACAACCCTTGTCCATAATTCTTAGGTTAAGCAATAAACTACTACCAACAAATACTCCCATTAATAAAACTACATCCCAAAACCTCTTAATTACAAGACTACATAGCCTAAATTAGTTAAATTTAAAATGTCTTATGGATTAAATAAAGCTTAGGTATGAAATTAACAAGGTTAATTATTCTTAATTAGTTAATTTTATTTAGATAATAGGGTTAAGGAATAGTCAAAAGAAATGGAAAGAGTTAGGCAAAAACAAAGAGGGAATGTCTGATTCTGACAACGTGTTGTTATTCCGACAAAAACCAATCTGCAATTCTCATCTCTCTGTGTCTCTCTTGTAGAGATCTATCGCAGCCTTTGACCGAATCTTGGCCGTCCATCATTCTCCCCAACATCCACTTTTAACCTTTATTAAAAACATACATCGCCCTTTCTTTTTCTTTTTCTTTCCTTTTATATTTTTAGCACTAGTCATTCATGACACCATTTCAATATTTGTAAAATCTAAATTTTTTATCCAAGTTTCATTGTTCAAGATTTTTTATTCAACTGGATGGTTTTTTTTTTTTTTTTAATGATTAATACATCCAACCTTTTCAATGCATCAAAAGAAAAAAAAATTATTCTGAAAAACCTAGTATATAATAGAAAATGAAATAAAATTGCTATCAATAGAAAAAAGCAATTAGAGTCCAACTTATAGCTTCTTCTTCTTCCCTTTATTTATTTATTTTTTTTTAAGAAGCAAAAGCAGTTCCATTACTTATATGAGAATGTTTACGTGATATCTGAAAAAGGCAAAACAACACCACTACCATAAGAGAATTTAGGGCTATGAGCTAATGTGTGAACACTGTTATTTTCATTACGTCGAACAAAAGTAAATTACAAGGAACTAAAATCTTTTATAACTTCTTAGTTATAAAACTTTATTCTCACCGCTAGGGCAAAGGCTTCTCAAGGTGAAATTATTATGCACTAGTACCACTAGAATATATGCCATGATGAATTTTTTTTAGGGATAGTTACCTCTACACCCCCTGAGGTTTGATATAATTACCAAAACACCCTCTGAGGTTTGGAAAATTACCAAAACACCCCCTGCCGTCAGTCAATCTAACAGAAAATGGTGATATCAGCAAAAATTTATGTGTTATTCCTATTTTGTCCTTAGATGAAATTGATCTAATTTTTTATGACTAAAACACCCCCAGGGGGTCTAATTGTAATATTTTTTAAAAAGTTAGTGGATACATTTTAAAAGTTCATGTGAAATTTCACAAATACCCTTAGGGGGTCTAATTGTAATATTTTTCAAAAAAATCTAGATTGTGATTGTTATAATTAGCTATCCGTATAACAAATATGTGAAATTACTAAAATACCCCCAAGGGGTCTAATTGTAATATTTTTCAAAAAAATCTTGATTTTGATTGTTATAATTAGCTATCCGTATAGCAAATATGTGAAATTACTAAAATACCCCCAGGGGGTCTAATTGTAATATTTTTTACAAAATATGAATGAAATACGCTCATTTTACACTTGAATCTTATGACTTTGAAAGACCACACTAGCATTACCATTGCATATCCATTAACAGAGTAGCAACCCCAAATAACATTAAGGGAAAATTGGTCCTATAACTTAGCCCTACTAGCAATTTTTTTTCTCTTTGCTTTGGCTTCTTGCTTGACATTTCCACCTCATTTAAATCATCCAATTGATTTAAAAATGGAGAAAAAAGATTTTTTTCTTTTTAAATCTAAAAAGTTTAACACGTTAATTAGCATTAACAAACCAGTGAACATAACTCATAAATTGTAATCATCTAAAAATTTGCATTAATGAACCAGTGAACATAATTCATACATTGTAATCATCTAAAAATTTTCATTAACCATTGCTAATATACTGTACAAAGGATCATTTTCCCACACTATGTATAAATTGAAAAAAGTACAAGATAAAAATATCCAAATGTGTGTTACTTGAAAGTCTGTTGCTTGTCTTCAAATGTGTTGGATTTTTGTGATTACGGTGTGGCATTCAACAAGACAAGTGGTCTGTATATATGAGTTTTCCTCTTTTCCAAAATTTGGAGCTTTTGATCCTGAGTCTCTTTTGTATAGTGGATGATTTAGGTGTATATCAATCCAATGGAGCAAGTTGATAAAATAAAAGGATTAAAATCGCTTTTTTCGATTTATACATAGTGTGAGAAAATGATGCTTTGTACAGTATATTAGAATGCTTAATACAAATTTTTGGATGAATGCAATGTATGAGTTATGTTCACTGGTTCGTTAATGCAAATTTTTGGATGATTACAATGTATGAGTTATGTTCACTGGTTTGTTAATGCTAATTAGCGTGTTAAACTTTTTAGATTTAAAAAAAAAATCTTTTTTCTCCACTTTTAAATCAATTGGATGATTTAAATGAGGTGGAAATGTCAAGCAAGAAGCCAAAGCAAAGGGAAAAAAAATTGCTAGTAGGGCTAAGTTATATGACCAATTTTGCAATTTTTCCTTAATATTATTTGGGGTTGCTACTTTGTTAATGGATATGCAATGGTAATGCTAGTGTGCTCTTTCAAAGTCATAAGATTCAAGTATAAAATGAGCGTATTTCATTCATATTTTGTAAAAAATATTACAATTAAACCCCCTGGAGGTATTTTAGTAATTTCACATATTTACTATACGGATAGCTAATTATAACAATCACAATCTAGATTTTTTTGAAAAATATTACAATTAGACCCCCTAAGGGTATTTGTGAAATTTCACATGAACTTTTAAAATGTATCCACTAACTTTTTAAAAAATATTACAATTAGACCCCCTGGGGGTGTTTTAGTCATAAAAAGTTAGGTCAATTTCATCTAAGGACAAAATAGGAATAACACATAAATTTTTGCTGACATCATCAATTTCTGTTAGATTGACTGACGGCAGGGGGTGTTTTGGTAATTTTTCAAACCTCAGGGGGTGTTTTGGTAATTATATCAAACCTCATGGGGTGTAGAGGTAATTATCCCTTTTTTTATGCAGTTCAATTTTTATAAAATAATGCTAAGTGTGTTATTCTTAATATTCAAAATGGCTATCGGTAGAATGACATTTTTTGTTTATTTATTTGGAGAGATAGAGGGAATTCATTGAAAGAAAATATTGCAGCAATATAGGAAGCTAAATTATTATAGAGAGAAATGATTATATTTAGTTACTAAATTATTATAATTAGATAGCATAACTTATCTTGCAAATACTTTTATGCATATCTCTTCAGGTTGATCCACATCATACTCTATTCTGGTCATCATTACACATAACTAACAATCAACTTCTTAAAAAAATAATAACTGCAATAACTTTTCATCATAATCATAATCATACTTTTGAAAATGGAATAACTTCTGAGATATCCAAGTTTTAAGAAAATTTCAATCATTCACAATGTGTCTTGTAAAAGAAAAATTGTGAATAACTTAGGTGAAACCCTCCGAAAAGCTTTCCCACTATAATGATTTATTGGATTGAATAAATACTTATTGCTTAAATAACCTAATCAACAACAACCATGCAACATATTATCAATCAAGCAAAAATAAAAATGCTTTTTCATTAATAATTTTGAACTCTCTTTGATAGGACCATTATCCAACTATCCCGAAGTCTTGTTCCCAATCATTATCACTACAATTTTTTTATTGATTTGGTAACTTAATTAACAAATTCTAACTACCAAAACTAATACCCTTAGCCGAAATTGTATGACTTTTCCCAAGTAGACCAGGGGCAAATTTGACATTTCACCATCTCGTCAATAATGGTTGTCCATAACCATAACCATGCATCAACAGTTATCCATTTCTTTATTACAACTCATCCCGTAAAGAAAGAAAAAAACAAAAAAAAAGCCCAACAAACATGCAACACACAAAAACACAAAATGCAACACATTTCTGTTCTTTTTTGCTTCTTTTAATTCCCTTGTCTCCATCTTCCGCTTAGATCGGATCTTCCAATATCTTCATTATCATCTACGCACAAACCCGAAAAAAAGAGAGGGAAAATATAGAAAAAATAAAACCAAAAAAAAAAAAGAAGAAAAAGAAAAGAAAGGCGAGGAAAACAAAAACCCATCAAACAAACTACATTTTGTCACAATCCCTGAATTCATGCTAGGATAGCCCTGTTCATGCCTGAATTCCTCAATTTCATGTTGGAAATTTCTTGATAAAGGGCTATTGTTAGATTAAAAGTAAATGGGAAATGTGACGTCGAGCGTGGCTGCAAAGTTCGCATTTTTTCCACCAGACCCACCAACATATGATGTTTACAGAGATGGAGACGATGGGAAATATGTGATGAGTGGATTATCGCCTGATAAAAACGTCGACGTTCATATGTTGGATACGAAAGGAGGAAACAAAATTGTGGCGACCTTTTGGAAACATCCCGCGGGGAGGTTTACCATCTTGTATTCCCATGGGAATGCTGCTGATTTAGGGCAGATGTTAGAGCTTTTCACTGAGCTCAGAGCGCATTTACGGGTTAATATTATGAGGTATTTGTTTGGATTTGTGGCTCTCGGTTATGTGTTTGTGGTGATTTGAGGAAATTCATGTTTGTGTTGTTTTGTGTTTCTTTTTGTTAATGCTGCTTATAATGTTGTTTTAATGGGCTTTCCTGGTTTATGGCAACAAAAATGGGTAGTTCTGGCTTTTGGTTATTTATTGGTTATTTCTTATTGGGTAGAGATTGAAAATGAAGAAAGACACGATTTTTTCTTTTCTTTTTCTTTTTTGTATTTTCAGCTAATTTGTGTCTGTTTTTTTTTTTTTGGATATGTATTCGAGTTTGTGTGTGAAATTGGTGATTAGAATTTGGAAAATAGCTTTATGGGATTCTAATCATGCTTGAATTTGTCCAATGTTTAACGGGGCTTGTTTCTTTTCTTTTTTGTTGTTATAGAAGTACCTTGTAATTTCATCTTTGATCTTTTGGAGGCTATTGTTGATTTCGTTTCATCTTGGCTAGGCATCGTTCCAACGAGCAATAGCGTCTCAGTTTCTTGACTATTAGATATAAAATAGCCATGAGTTCTAGTCACAAGAAATTTGTGGATTTTACACATTCTATAAGGGTGTGACTCTTGGCCTCTTTGTTGTGTGAATTTCGAAATCTGTTGGCATTCAATGTCTTGATCGAATTTTCTTTGATTTCGTTGCAGCTATGATTATTCTGGATATGGAGCATCCACCGGTAAGGTGAGAACTTTCAACAAATGAGATTCTTTTCCAGCTTAGTGTTTCAACTCATATGAATAAAATGTGATTCAACCGAATGTTTGCTTTGTAAGGTGAAGCAAATACCAGAGAAGTTATACGAATGTTGTGATTCTGTTTTATTTGATTTGTGCTAAATGGTTTCATGTGATGAAGTTATTTTGTACTTCTTACAGCCATCTGAGTTCAACACATACTATGATATTGAGGCAGTCTATAATTGTCTGAAGAGCGAGTATGGAATTAAGCAAGAGGATGTTATTCTTTACGGCCAATCTGTTGGAAGCGGTCCCACATTGCATCTGGCTTCTCGTTTTCCAAGGTTGAGAGCTGTTGTTCTTCATAGTGCAATTCTTTCAGGCATACGAGTTTTGTATAATGTTAAGGTTACATTCTGGTTCGACATTTTCAAAGTAAGTTTTCCAACATTCTGTTTCTCATTTCTACTATGTGATGGTCTCTGATTGAAAATCTGTTTATTCTTTTCAGAATATTGACAAAATAAGGAACGTCAGCTGCCCAGTTTTAGTCATACATGTAAGATCTCTCGTTTTCTTTCTTTTCCCCCTCTTTTTCTCCAAAACACGTTTGCAGATGTCTTCACTGCCGTTAACTACTGTACATAGGTCCAAATTGTCCCTC
>JACFYI010003588.1:234273-279707 GCA_014898755.1 Handroanthus guayacan | reverse complement strand
GAAGATAATTGTTGGACGGTGCATAGGAGATAACATGGAACTTAAATATCTGAAAATTCGTAAGTTGTTAGTTCATATTTATTTGTGTTATTTCATATTATTGATTTTTTTTTTCCTCATATCACAACAAAGACAAATTTAATGCACTTTTTGTGCGACCGTCCTTTAAATGAAGTGTCACTACCTTTCCTTTTTCTTACGAGAGGTATAGGTTTGAGTCTCATTGATAGCGAATGTGAGTGTTTATTTACCATATATGATAGTATTTGTGATCGAATGTAATTGTTTTTCTCTTAAAAAAAGTTTACTTAAAGGGATTGATTACATCTCACGTCCTTGGGATAATATGTAATTGTCCTTTAGCCCTAGATAATTATTGCCATTTATAGTATACATGTATACAATTAAAAATCTCCTGATTTTCCATTTAACTATCAACGTTTATAAAAAGTCATAAAAGTCACGAAAAACTAATACAAGTGGATTTCAAAAAACTTGTGTAAGAATTAGAAATTTAATTAGCAAAATGGGAACAAATTATAAAGGCGCACTACCGAAAAACAATTCTTCTCTTTTCTCATAAAGTCATAATTATCTCAACACTCCGAAATCTGACATAATTACAATATCTAATTTGATTTAAAAAATTATAATAACATCCATTATCATTAGCTCAGTTTATAAAAAACTTAACAGG
The DNA here is from genome assembly GCA_014898755.1 of Handroanthus guayacan. Lineage (NCBI taxonomy): Eukaryota > Viridiplantae > Streptophyta > Magnoliopsida > Lamiales > Bignoniaceae > Handroanthus > Handroanthus guayacan. The sequence goes on along the minus strand of JACFYI010003588.1, from coordinate 279,010 downwards.
ACCTTTATAATATTAAAACAAGAACTCCCGAACATTAAGTCTATGTGTAATATCCCAGTCAATCAGTTATATTTTCAAGGCAGTAATTATAATATTATAAAAATTTTGTCAAGTTTTTATTAGCTGAACTACCGGTACTATAGGGAGAGTTTCTACAATTAATCAAATTTTAGTGGACATTGAGATAATGGAAAAATTGCAATTTTGGTCCTTTAACCGTTACTAACTTTTGTTTTTGGTCCATTTTCTATTGGGGTATGCAAAATTAATCCATTTTCTTTATTTTGTCATCACATTTAGTCCAATTACTTGCAATTTTAGTCCATTTGGTTGATTAATTTCAAACTGAGCCCGATTATTGCCATGTCATTTCTATTTGGACCCGAAAATTGGAGTTTTCTTGCCAAGTGGACTATATTACCACATCTTATGCCACATCAGATTAATTGTAGGCTGAAAATATTAGGAGAACAAAACATGTTTTCGGGCCCAAATAGAGATGACATGGCAATAATCGGGCTCAATTTGAAATTAATCAGCCAAATGGACTAAAATTGCAAGCAATTGGACTAAATGTGATGACAAAATAAAGAAAATGGACTAATTTTGCATACCCCAATAAAAAATGAACTAAAAACAAAAGTTGGTAATAGTTAAAGGACCAAAATTGCAATTTTTCCTTGAGATAATTATCCTAATAAAATCATATTCACATGGATTCACCGGATGGACCATAGTCTATGGAGGCATAAATAACCTATAGACCTATAGACCTTTACTTAAAAGTAAAAGTCAATATATTATAAATGACATAATTGATAACCTTTTATTATTCAAATAGAGTAAATATGTCCTGCTGGATGCTCTAAATGATTTCCACAAAAAGGAAAATGGGGAATATCATTAGCATTCAAGTCCTAAATTATTACCAAGATTCTCATGACTTTAATTGTTTTATAGTAAGTTAAGTCCAACTAAAAGGTCCAAAATACCCTCAAGAAATTGCCACCCTTTAACCTAGCTCTTACCATTTTAAGGGCAGGGAAGGAATTTCAATAAACATCATTTATAAAGAAAACCTTAATATTTCCAAAACAATCAAATTTTTCCTTAAATATAATGTTAAATGCAAGGTCAAATTTACAACGTGTGGAAATGACTGTGCATTATTAGACCGTATGAAGGGTCAAGATTTATCAGGACTATTGAAATCTTGGTGGGCATGATATACACTGAATCACTCCCAAAAGTTTCCACTTCCAAAATTGTATGCTTTTCTTGTTCTATTGCGCAGAGAGAGAGAGAGAGAGAGAGAGAGAGAGAGAGAGAATTGCTGGAAGAAGACTATAAAGAAAGCTCCATTATTTGACTCCATAACCCTCCATTATTCACAACCACTTCATACACCTATCTGTATCAAAATCCATATCTTTAATATATACATCTTTTTTTTTTTAACAAATCACTGATCTAACAGAAGGGGGGAAGGAAGAAAAAGCAAAAGACAAAACAAATCTACACACAGAAAGGCCACTATTGAAAAAAATAGAGAAAAATTGATACCGTTTGGTATCTTGTTGGGTTGAAACTATTCTCTATGCTCTGGCCATTACCATCATTGTCCGCCCGTACAGCTTTTACTTACTTCAATTAAGTCCTCTTTCTCTCTCTCAGCACACGCACAGACGGTGGACTTTGTGTTTCTCTCTGATTTCTCCCTTTCCGAGTCAATTCTTATATTAAAAGAAGTTATTCCGCATCTGGGATTTTGGTCAAGTGTAGAAGAAAGTGGGTTTTAGTGTTAGAAGAGTGATATTTGGCCTCTGATCTCTGTTTTTCCTTTTCCTTTTCCTTTTCATCTGGGTTGTTTTGGGTTTTTGGTACTGTGGGCTGTAAAAATGACTGTGGAGGAAATTAGGGGTGAGAATGAAAATTTTCCAGTGGGGATGCGTGTTCTTGCTGTTGATGATGATGCAACTTGCTTGAAGTATTTGGAAACCCTGCTCAGAAAATGCCAGTACAATGGTGCGTTTTTCTATCTTCTGTTTTACTTTAGGATTTTGTGTTGTTTTCAGTGATTTCTTGATTGGCCCTGAAGAAGATTTGATTTGAATATTATTTTGCTTGAATTTTTGCTTGAATTTCTGTTATTTTGATGTCAATATGACTGTAAACTGTTTCATCAGTAGGGGTTTGACTTTTTGATTTCTATATTGTGATTTTTCATATTTTCTCAGATTTCTCTGTTTTTGGTTTTTAATTTTAACTGTTTATGAGATAGAAGAGTCAGTAATAACAACATTTTATGAATCTCATAAGAATATCATTATCATTCTAGTTTAGACGAGCCCTTTTAATCATTTAAGTTAAAAATATGGCGCAATACAAATTCGGTTTTCTTTGAAATAGCTTTGATGTTCTTGCAGATTTTGTTTCATGGCCCATTAATGTTGTCAAATTTATCTAATTCTTGAATAGTTATCCTGAATATATTCTTAATCTAGAGGGTGTTTGGCTAAGTTTATTTATAATATCTTATAAGCTCCTAAATCTTATAAGATATCTTTTGAGCTTATAAGATGTTAGCTTTTATTTTAAAAATACGTTGTTAAAGTGTTTGGATAAAATAAGACTTTTTATATGATAAGATGTTAGTAATGTCAGTTTTTTTGGTAATTAAAATGGTTAAAATTGAAGGTGTCTTGTAAGATCTTACAAATAAGTTAGGAACTTTCTAATTTTTAAAAAAGAGCTTATAAGATCCTAACATCTTATTTTAGGAGCGAATAAGATCTTTCAAAAATTTTTTGTCGAACACTTCATGAAATCTTATAAGTTCTTCAAAACATATTATGAGATGTTTTGGAGCTTATGAGCTCACCCAAACATCCTCCTAATCTAGGAGTGTGATTCTTTTGAAGATTGTGGGCTCAAATGTCATTTATGAAAAATATTTATGGTCTTCACAGTCACTGCGACGAGCCAAGCAAGGATGGCATTGAAGATGTTAAGGGAAAACAAAGACAGATTTGATTTGGTGATTAGTGATGTGCATATGCCGGACATGGATGGTTTTAAGCTTCTTGAACTCGTTGGTCTTGAAATGGATCTACCGGTTATCAGTGAGTTCACATGTCTTTTCTTTGTCACCTTTCTTGTTGTGAATATATGGAGCATCAGTACCAAATAAGCCTTGAATCTCGTTTGGGTTTTGTGTCATGTATATAAGCCTATTATGAGGTTGTTTGGCATTGCTTCTGTTTTGAAATGAGGTAATTTTCATTAGATAAGTTGAGAAGTTAATCATAAAAGCTGACACTGTTTGCAATTACAAGTTAGAAAATGATAAAAAAATTGACAGAAGGTGTTTGCCTAAATAAGTATTTTCAAGAACTTCTAATTTTAAATTACTACATTGCTTCAAAGAATAATATCCTAACACTTTATCAAATAAGGCTAGTATGGTATATTTGTCTAACTGTTCTGATGAAAAAGCTAAAGTAGAATCTCAGAGTACCTTACGAGAGGTGCTTGAAATTCTAGTGTGTTTTATCTTAAACCATTCCTCGTAAAAGTAGAAGTCACTTGACACAACACTCAAAAGCATTTTCCAATGACTAAAAACCATAAAGTTGCTCGGAAAAGCATTGCAAGCACCCTCTAAACCTGCCATGCATACTTGTAGCTTGACTCTTTTGTTGGCGCAGTGTTGTCAGCAAATGGTGATCCAAAACTTGTAATGAAAGGAGTTACCCACGGTGCTTGTGACTATTTGGTGAAACCCATCCGGATTGAGGAGTTAAGGAATATATGGCAACATGTAATCAGGAGAAAAAAATTCGACGCAAAGAACCCGAATAAATCTAGTGATCAAGCCAAGGGTAACCAGGCAAGCGGAGAAGGTCATGGCTCTCCACTGAAGGAAAATGCAGATCAGAATGGGAAATTTAACCGAAAGAGGAGAGATGAGGAACATGAGAGTGAAGACAATGGAAACGAAAGCGAAGACCCTTCAACACAGAAGAAGCCTCGGGTCGTCTGGTCTATAGAGCTTCATAGAAAGTTTGTTGCGGCTGTGAATCAGTTGGGAATTGAAAGTAAGTTTCTATTCAGTTTCGGTTAGAAATGTTTCTGATAAATATGTCCAATCATTCCTTCTAAGTCAAATCTTCGTTAACCACTAGCTCGATATGTTTTACTAGTCAGTTTGATTTTTCTAACTTATTGCACATTCTGTTTTTCAATGCAGAGGCTGTTCCAAAAAGGATTCTTGATCTGATGAATGTCGAGGGCCTTACCCGGGAAAACGTTGCTAGCCATCTTCAGGCACTAAATTTTCCCTTCTCACCTTGTTATTATCCTTACCTGCATGAAAGTTCTTTTTAAAGATAATTATCTCAAGTCTCAACACCTCTTGAGGCCTGGCCCAATAGCTTAGCTAGAGGAAAACTTGATGGAACAATAGTTGTGATTTGAAAAATTAAAATAATATCAACGTTTAGTCGGAGAATTACAATAACTCCTACTAAATAAGGTGTTAGTGTAATTCAAAACCCCAGCTATATTGCGTTAAGTTTTCCATTAGTTGAACTAACGTAGGGAGTTCTATTGTAAATTCCCAAACCTCATGGATTGTTGAGAGGTAATCGTCCCTTTTCTTATGCGCTGGAATCATCATGGATTAGGAAATTTTTAGGTTGCATATGGCTTGAACTATTACAGCAGTAGAAAGGATATTAGAGCAATGATGGATGAAAAGTTAATCCATGTTTTGTTCTTAAACTAATTCATAACTTATAACACTGTTGCAGAAGTATCGACTATACCTGAAACGAATAAGTTCAGTTGCAACACAGCAAGCAAACATGGCAGCTGCACTCGGGGTTAAGGACTCCCCGTTCATGCGTATGGGTTCATTAGACGGACTTGGAGATTTTCGTGGAAGACTTTCAAATGTCGGTTTATCGCCTTTCACAACTGGTGGCATGCTCGGTCGACTAAACAGTCCGGCTAATGTGAACCTTCATAATCTTACTCCATCCGCCCTAGTCCAACCGAATCAAGCTCAAAACTTGAGCAACGCCATTGGGAAAATGCATCTCATTGGTCAAAATGCAAGTTTATTTCAAGGAATTTCTTCATCATTGGATCTTGATCCATTGCAACATAATAAGGGCATCTCAACAAATTTCAATGATATTGACAACTCGAGGATGTTTACAACTGTCAGCACATTCTCAGATCCTGGACCTGGAGCAGCAATTGGTAGCTCAAGCAACATATTAAGCAGTACTTTGAATAACACAATGATGCTAAATGGAAATGGTACTCATAACATGGCTTCATTTAATTCAGAATCCTTCAATGCTGATGTCTCTGGTTCGACCAACTTGCTGGATCCTGGAAAATGCAACGAGAACTGGCAGAACACAATTGATACATCTAAAATGCAGCCGAATTCTTTGCTTTCCACTGAGTCTTTTCAAGGTCAGTTGCCTCTCAATGGCTCAAGAGACAATAGTTCTTCAAATGGTCCTTTCTTACATAACAACCCGATCGATCTTTCTTCTGGGACGGCTGTAACTTTCGAGGATTGGAGAGAGATGCGGTGCCACGGAGGTCTGGTTGGCGATGTGCAGAATATGAACCGGAGGTGGGTAGATCAAAGACAGAATTATGCTCATGGGTCAAGTAATGTTTTTGGTTCTTTGAACTCTCACATTCCTGCCAATAGCAGGATCTTGAACCAGAATACGGAGATGTTAGTTAATGGCGGATCGAGTGGAAGTGCTTCAACTCTTATGCTGCACAATGAAAGTGGAAACTTGGCAACAGAATCAAGAGTGAGGTCCAATGAGGAGTTCCTGTCAGAGCAATCGAAGTTGCAAGGTGGATTTGTTCCTCAGGGTTATGATTCTTTGGATGAATTGGTGAACGCGATGATCAAACGGGTACGTACATTATTTGTGGGTTAATTATTGTTTGGCTTGTTTATGAAAAACTCTGCGTCTCTCAAATTTACATATGCTTGCTCATGAGTAAGAGGGTGTTTGAGTGAGCTTATAAGCTCTCAAATTTACATATGCTTGCTCATAAAACGTGGAAAAGTGTTAGGTAATTCTTTTGTCAAAAAATAAAAAAGTAAAAAATAAAAAATAAAATAAAATCTTATAAGCTATCAAAATAAGATTTGGAGATTTTATAAGCTCATATAGGAAAAGTAAAGAATTCCTAATTGTTTATAGACCTTAACATGCTTTTTCGATTTTAACCAGTTTAATTAAAAAATTATCATTACTAGTATCTTGTAAGTTTTAATATCTTTTTTTATCCACACTTAAATCAATTATTTTTTTTAAACTAAGATGTACGAGCTTAGAAGATGTTCTAAGAGGGTGTTTGGGTGAGCTTATAAGCTCTTAAAAACATCTTATAAGATGTTTTAGAGCTTATAAGATGTTACCAAGTGTTTGGTAAATTTTTTCAAAAGAGATCTTATTAGCTCCAAAAATAAGATGTTAGGAGCTTATAAGTTCTTTTTAAAAAAGTAATGAACTCCCAACTTATTTTTAAGATATTCACATGCACCTTCATTTTTAATCATTTTATTTACAATATTGCCATTACTAACATCTTATAAGTTAAAAAATCTTATTTTATCCAAACACTTTAATAACTTATTTTTTAAATAAGATCCAACATCTTATAAGCTCCAAAAACATCTTATAAGATGTAGGAGCTTATAAGATGTTTTAAATAAGCTTAGCCAAACACCCTCTAAATAAGCTTAACCCAACACCCTCTAAAATGAGTATGAGAAAATTTCCGTAACATCAACTAGCAGTTGGTGGACTCTTACATCTATAAGATGGGGAAAATTATTCGTTTCATTCGTAGTTATAACTTCATCTCCTTTGCTTTATGGTCTTATTGTTTCTTTGTTTTCTATAACCAAAAGTAATATTAATATATGGTGTGTTGTTGATGTTGTAGGAACGAGATGAAACCACATCAACTTGTGACTTTGAATTTCATAATTACTCTTTTGGATCAGGTTCATAATTAAGCCACTTGTTCATCATGAAGCTGCTGCAAACATTCAAGAATCTGTATTTATGTGTAATCTGTCTTGTCTTTCAATCTTTGTAGTATGCTTGAATTTGTAGACATTTTAGTTGTTCTTTTGTCTCTTTTCAATCCCCAGTTGCAACTGAAAAAGCATTCTAGTTATTTTCTTGAGAAATTCCAAATTTTCTTGCAAATTATGAATAAGACATTTCAGGAACATGCACTCAAGATTCTTGTTTGTTGGTCTTAGTTCTTGTTATGTACGCTAAAAAGGTTTGTTAAATGCTAAAAGTAAGTCGAACTCAAGTCGAGCTCAACATAATCCTGGTATTGACAAATTATGGGCTTTGTTTACTTTATTTCTCCGGAACGGTTTTGTTCTGGGAGACGCGCTTCGATATACATATTTTGGTAAGAAATGGCATTTTGGTCATATACCGAAATACCCCTCTTCTTTGATTCATATTCCAAAAATCCCACTTTTACATTTGCCAACCAGTTATTAGATATATATGTATATATGTATGTATGTATATATTTGCAATTATATGTTATAATCAATTTTAAGCTAAAATTTCTCTAACATAAACACAAATAAAATCAAACATTATTTCACTTTTACAAAACATTATCTACGTGTCACTAATGCATGAACAAAAGTTCATTACATTACCCTGCAACTTTCACATTCCAGACACATTTCTCCAAAAGACACAACACAAAACGAATCCAAACATTCCCATGTTACAATAATAGTTATTACGGTTCCCAACCGAGTAGCCTAGCTCGTCGTTCCCACAACAATGTTAATCTCTTCTCCTTAGTGAGCAGGGCCTGAGCACGTTCTCGGGCTCCCTCACAAGTTTCTGTGGCAGCAATGCACTTATCAGCTTCTCTCCGGTATTGAGTAGCCAATCTTCTTGCTTCCCCCAAGGTGATGTTCATGTGTTTGGAGTGCTCTTCACCTACATGTTTTAGCAATTTCAGCTCTTCTGCTAGTAAGTCCACAAATTGCTTCTCCATCTCTTCCTTGAGATCAGGGTCATCTTTCCCACAATCTGTTATTCAAAAATTTTGAACATGATGTTCATAATGTATTTCACAAGAAAGAAGAAGAAGAAAACATAAGTTTTGAAGCGGGATTTTTGAGACAGAATGCGTAGTCATCGTTGACATCTTTTGGTATCTTCTAGGACAAATAACCATGTTATGAGAAATGAACGACAAGGTCCAATTTTCTCTTGCACAATCACAGAGTGATTGCTCAGAAGGGAAAGCGGAGGGGAAAGAGAGGACATGCACTATGCTTACCTGAAACAGAGAGATTAGCCAAGCCTGCAAAACAAGAAGAAAAACAATACAGTAAGGGTCAATGATCAAGTTTTCTGATTCAACACAACTCACTAGACCCTCCTTTTACGTTCGTAACCAAACAAGGAATCCAAATACATTCAGATGTTACGAAATCTATGATGGAATACAAGAATTTTCTCCACAAAGCCAAATCAATTTCTAGTTAAGACTTAAGACGTGACTGCAGTAGGCTATTGATTAAGATCAGACTGGCTTTTCTTTTTGTCTTTCTTCTTTGCTCTTTTTTTTTTTTTTTTTGGGGCCCCAAATTCTCATTTCTAACCCTTTTCAGCGATGGAGAAAGAAAAGAAACAGGGGAAGGAGAAAACAGTATACTTTTCCAATATCACTAAGAAACTATATCCTTCACAAGTATATTGAGTTTCCACAGTCAAGTCTAAAGGAAGGGTGTGCTTAAGGGACTAAGTTGGAACTATGCCAAACGTACAAAATATAACAAAATTCATTCCACATATGTGCACACGCAAAAATAGAAGAGAGGATATAGCAAGCCTGCAAACTAATAAGGTCGGTTAAGAAAACTGTATAATTTCAACTAAGTCTCATGACATGCAAGAGATAAACCTCACAAGGATCTATTTGAGTTAGATACTTAGATGCCATAGAAAGAACTTGAAATTGAAGTGTCCAGTCATTAATAATGTCTAAAATTATGTTGCCTTTCTTGGAAATGCGATTCAATAATGCTGAAAGTCGCTAGTCCAAAAGACAAGAATGTCAAAGAAAAGATACTCCAGCGAAAAAACACAAAGATGCGAGAATGACTAACCTAGCATTTAAGCTACAGAATATTCGAGGATACATACCAGAACAACATATTCATGTAGTGAAGACAACTGCAGTCCATGCATCTATTAATTTGGTTATCAATTATATTATCCAGGAGACTAATTGCAAAACTTAAAAGAATTGTATATCATCTCATTCCATTATCATATAATTTTCATATTCCGAAAAGGTTGAGTAGTCAAGCCCGACGCAGAAACAATTTGATTATCCTCATCCACCATACAAAGTAACAGCAAGTCTACTAAAATCATACTTTTTATTTCAGAAAAAAGTCGAACATTCTGAATATTTGGTTTAAAACTGAAAAGACTTTGGGAATACTATAGAATCATGATCATGAATTAGGAAAGGATCTGCATCACGAAAGAGTAGGTTGTTGGAACATCCTTTTTCTTTCATTCGTTAGATGACTTTTGATTTCACGTCATTTTCAGTTGTAAAGGAAAATAAAGAAGTAGAATGCATGATGACACATTCTCATAATCGAAACAGTTCATGTAAGAAACCCCAAAAACTACTTCTAGGTGGCAATGGGCAGCTCAAATAATCCACTCTCTAGTAGAAGAATAAGAAATGGTCACGCTATGTGGCCAGAGCATCAAATTATTCTTTATCATGCCAGAGTACGAGGAAAAGCTGCCCAAGAATTACAATGACCCTTAAATCCCATCAAGACCACCCATTTACAGAACCCCAATAAGCTGTGGTAACTGGTAACCGGTAAAACATATAAATTTACCGTCCTGTGTTAAAACATCCCGAGTTCATAGAGGAAATCAGCATAGAAACTATCAAAACTTAACATTATCATGAATGCCCACAAACGAAAACCACATTATCAAAAAATTGCACAAATTCCAACAACCCACAAGCTAAAAGCACAAGAATATTCGAAAACTTAGACCAGGGAAGAAAGAAAAATGAGCCGGGGCGGGAATACCAGGAGCAATCTGAAGAAGGGATTGAGAAGGAGCACAATGACAAATGCACGGACTACAAGAAGATGAAACCCCTTTCAATTTGAAACCCTTATTGAATTTAGAATACAAAGCCGGTCCACACACGCAGAGTGCAGAAACCACTGCAAATATCACCAAGCAGCACCGCAAGCAAGCTCCCGATCTCCTGCTCATCTCTCTCTCAATATCTGTATATATCACAGACAAACACACAGATACTCACTCTTCGGGGGTGTGTATCTGCAGGAATGTCCAACAGTGGTCTATTAGATGAGCTTAGAGTTCGGGAATCTTTTGTAGCAACCTGGACTTTAGTCAACTGCGGGAATTATTTCTGATAATTTACTAAAAATTCTTTAAGATAAATTTTTATATTTAAAAAATTCATAAAACTATTTTTCAATACTTAAAATTTAAAAATAATAATGTTAAATAAAAATATTTAATATATATTAATGTGTTATTTAATTTATTATGTTGATAAAATTATTAATTCTTAGTAACAATAAATCATTAATAGTTTATGTTAAATTTAAAAATAAAATATATTAATATTATTTATGCATACATATATTAATATATATATAATTAAATAGTTATATGTGACGTGTAGACCTCGTGAGGTAGCACAATACATTATGTCATATTCAATGCCTTAACTACTTTTCTGGTCAAATGAAATGCTGTAGTTGAAAATTCAACAACCAAGGTATAATAGTTTTTTTTCATATATTAGAAATACTTGCGATAATTAGGTCAAATTTTAAGGGAAGTTATGGTAATTATGTTAAGAATAAAATGGTACCATCTTCCCCTTTTTTTTATAGTACAAGTGCCGGTTCGAGTCCCTATCGATAACGTATGAATGTTTATTTTTTGTATAATAGTATTTATTTACAAGATTCTAGTTCAGAGAATTTCATTGTATTTAGTTTTTTACTCGATCTTTAAAAATATTATGTAATGATATGGATATGCAATTAAATGCAATCACTTCTTTTTTTTAAAAAAAAGAGAGAGAGTAAATTATTGAAAATTTGTAATTAATTGAAAAGAATTATTTTTATTTTGATTCTTAAAGTATATTATTAATTCAATTTGGATATTTCATATGCAATTCTTAACACACTGCATCTCAAAAGTTCTTAATTTCATCCAATATTGTCCTTTCCTTAATACTCTTCTTAATTGTTAAATGTGTGTGTGCATTTGTAATCAAAGGAAAAGGTTAATAGAAGTTTAATATTGAAAGAAATTATAAAATATTATCGATGAATATATGTGAAAATGCAAATTGAATTAGTGATATATTTCAGTATAATATATTTATGTGGTATTGTTTTTTGTTTTTTTCCTATTAATTGGGATGTGGCAAGAGGGCCTAGCAAGTGTTTGGGAGCATCAGATCCCACAATCCACACTTTCCCATTTGAAAGCATAATCAATTTTTTTTAAAAAAAAAATTCACTAAACATAATACATATCATATGTGGGCGTATACATATAGCGATTGATACGATAGATAACTCCCATCGCTGGGTCTTTGCTTTTTCTTAACCTGAAAGGCACAAATAAATTTTTACGCGAAGATAAATCTCTGCTATTTGTTGCAAATTTTTTGTGGGTTAAAGGAAAAGAGAAGAAAGGAAGGGGAGGATGGTGAAGATCACGGCGTTGATGGTGCTAAAATGCACACCGGAGGGTTCGGATCCGGTTATATTGGCGAATGCGTCGGATCTAAGCAGTTTCGGGTTCTTTCAGCGGTCCAGTGTTAAGGAGTTTACTGTTTTCGTGGGTCGGACCGTCGCTAAACGGACGCCACCCGGACAACGGCAGTCGGTGCAGCATGAAGGTCTGATCCGATATGATTCTTTGAGTTTTCTTGTTTAATGTGTTATTTGGTTTGTTTTTGTTTGTTTAAATTGGTGATTATTGAGAATTTTCAGCTATGCTTGGTATTCCAATATGTGGGTTAGGTTTTTGTCTTGTATTGTTTTTGCTAGTTCTTATCTTGATCACTTGGGGTTGTTTGGACTTTTATTGTTGGAGATTTCGTTATTGATACTTTTTTACGTTTTATGGGAAATGACTTGGGAACCTTATTCTCATGTTTTGGGTTCTATTGCTTTCTGTTTTCTGTTCTTTGGATTTTCTAGGCAGGGACTTGAGCTACTTGCGAAATTGTGATTTGGTACTTCTCTTTATGAGTGATATTGATCATTTTAGTGGGAATTATTATGGTTTTGACTGTTCTGTTTCTTAGTTGAATGGTGACAAAGAAAAGATCAATTGTGTTTTGTTGCTAATTGCTATTGATTTACTATGTCTATTTACTAGGGGAGGGGTGGAAAATGGGTTGTTTCACTTGAACCACAGACAAATTGCACAAGAAAAACAGATATTAGTTTAGAGGACTAAGTTAGAATTCTAAATTACTCCCTTGTTTTAAGATAATATGTATTACTTACATTGCACTTATTATAATTTGACATCACAAATTACACCAGAAACTCTTCTGGTTATAACTACATTAATTAACTAGGGCGTGATCAGTACTACACTTTGGGGTAGTAAACTATTTGATTTATAGTTGACAGGAAATACTTACCTAGACGTTCAGGTAGCAGAAGCCTGGGAAACATTGTTGGTTGTCATCACTGGGTTTATCTGGTTGGCTGATTATATTCAAGTCTATCAAATAATTTTCTCATAGCAATCTTGGAGAATATTGGTGGAATTGCCACATCGTGGTTATTCTTTTTAGCTAAAATTGTTGCTCTAGTTGAGTTGAGGAAAAGAGAGGTGGTCTGCATTGCATTTAGGGCCAGGGACATATGCCCTGTTGCTATAGCTGACCAAGAGGAGAACTGGGAAGATTATTACGTTCTGGCTCTCTGCTGATATTAGATTTGCGCTTGATTTGTATTTGGAACTTGGTTTTTTTTAGATTTTGGGTGCACTCAAGGGTTTACTTTGTTGCTTATCTCTATGCAAGTTCATCTGTATATTTGATAGAATCTTGTCACTTGATTGAGAAAAATTTCTTGAATTAGATGAGTGATAAATGATGTGACCAGGTTTATGGAACAGTTCATTTTGTGTTGCAATTGTAACTAATATCTGTCCAAGGTTTTTTGATGAATTTGCCAAAAATTGACATCATCTTGGTTCATTGTAAATCAGAATACAAGGTTCATTCATACAACCGAAATGGCTTGTGTGCGTTGGGTTTTATGGATGACCACTATCCCGTCCGAAGTGCATTTTCATTGCTCAACCAGGTTAGCAAGCTATACTTGGCACATACTATAGCGAGGATATTTTGATTTCAATGGTGGGAAAAGTTTTCCTATTCATCAATTATAAGTTGCAATGAAATATGATTGTTTGGCAGGTCTTGGATGAATATCAAAAGAACTTTGGTGATTCGTGGAAAACTGTGCAAGCTGATAACACTCAACAATGGCCCTATCTAAATGAGGCGCTGACCAAATTTCAGGTATTTGAGCCTTTCTCCACTTGAGGAAAATGGATGCTGGTATAGTCATCATTAAGGATGATTGGCAGCACTTTCTCTCACTAAGCACTCTGTTTTCTTTTGTCATTCATATATCTCATAGTTTCTTGACTTCTTGTCTGACAACTGTTTAGGACCCTGCTGAGGCTGACAAGCTGTTGAGAATTCAGCGAGAGTTGGATGAAACTAAAATCATTCTTGTAAGTACTCTTCTTCAACTCTGTACAAACCCTTTTCATCCATACAGCTTTTTCACCTCTTATAGAACATTTAACGAGGATTGGTAGCCAGCGGATAATTATTAACAGGCAGTTAAGATTAAATGCCTCTTCCATGAACTATTTAATTTGGTAAGATGTTTATGTCTATTTGTGCCTCATCCTGATCTATTAGATGAAGAGAAGACCCTGGCTTAAGACCAGTGAGCTTTTTCTTCAGATCAGAAGTATTGACATAGGCATGCAGCAATCACTTGCTTAGTCAAAATTTTGGGGTGGGAGACATGACAATATTGCAGACAAGTGATTGCACCTGTGGGAAAGAGACAAGATAATGCAGGCATTACCCTTTGCGATAATATTGCACATAAACTGGAAGAATGGATTAAAATGAGTAAGGATTTATATATCTCTAGAGGTATCAATTACAAAATGGGTGCTTAGAACCTGGGTAATGGCACTTCATTGTGGAAATTTAGAACTAGGATGCTGGGCAATGCATTGACAGGCTGTTTATAGCTGGTGCTGCAGCCTGGCTTTTGGCAAACAGGAAGCATCTTTTGGGTTCTGGGTCAAAAGCTAATTAAACTGCCTCCTACAGAATCAACTTTCTTTATATGCTTGAATTGTCTGATGGAAATTTGATAGGAAAATTGAGCGCATTTCTTCTTTCAATGATTTTTCTGCTGTCTTTGTCAATAAAATGTCTTGTTTACATGTTCCCTCATTTTGTGTGCTGGATTGAAGATAGACCATATTCTAGCTACTTTGTTGAAATGGGTATAATCACACCATGCTTTTATTCATCACTGGTTTTCTTGTGCCATTTAAATTTGCATGGATAAAGATTGATGTCTGTCATTGTGCATGCTTTTTCTAACATGCCTCATTTTTGCAACAAGAACAAAGGCTGTTTTACATGTGGTTGTTTCAAGAGTTTAAATTGCAATTCCTATATATTTAGCTCCTTAGATGATTTAAAAATACTTAGAAGCTTTAAGCTGACAACTTTTTAAACGGTTGCCTTCAAGTAATGTTTCTTAATATTGGTGAGTGGATATTTACAAGTGGATACAAATTGTGTCAGCACTAATCAAGTAGTTACCTATATCTAGGTATGTATAAATAGTCCATCAAAAATATGCTTTAGACTTGCAGAATCCTAGCAAATGTTGGATTAAGCAGTGTCTGCAATTGATACATGAATCTCTCTCTTCCTTTGTCTCTTTCTTCTTGTTTAACCTTGTAGTTGTGATATAACATATATTGGGCCTTTGTCTCAGCACAAGACTATCGACAGCGTCCTAGAACGAGGTGAGAAGCTAGACAGTCTGGTTGAGAAGAGTTCCGATCTCAGTGCGGCTTCTCAGGTTTGATTTCTTTTCAGATTTTATCCGATGTATTTTCAACTTATGTACAGAGAACTCATTACTGTCTGTGAAGTGAATTTAATTCTTAAAGAGTCACGGCTTGTAAGAACTAGGGTTGGAAAGTAAATCGCCCTAGCAAGCTGCCTTGATCGAGGGGTTTACATTGAGCTAGATCTCATAAATGGGCCAGCTTGATCCTATTTTCCAGCTTGTGAGCTTTTCTTTTCTTTTCTTTTTTAGTATAATCTTATATAATACTAACACAATATGATATTATAAGTCAAAATTAAACTTCATATTATCAGCTTAGCCTATTCATCACAATAATTACATTCACATAAAGAATTACATCTGAGAAGCTCTAGCCCTCCATACCCCACTCTTGTTTTTGTGCCCTACCTTCGTGCACATTCTTTGTTGCTGCACTCCTAGTCAGCCTGGTCTGCCATGTGGTCTAGCATATTTATTAGATCCACCATGGAAAATTTCATTTTCGTCTCCAATTCCTGTCACGGCTATTATTGCTTGCCAGAAATGCTTGTTCATGAAGGACCTGGCATGCTAATTATAGATGTTGGGTTATTTTATGCAGTGTGACTTCTTGTGTTGGTACGCTGCAATGTTAATTTATCTCAGCTTAATTCAACATTTCACTTAAATATTTGAATGATTTTCATTGTCTACATAATATAAGCCTGCAAAATTCAAGGAAATTGCTGAAGCACGCACCTTTAGTTTTTTCATCTGTAACCATTACGAATGTCAGAATAAATCAAGCCTGAGCTCAAGCAAAATAGGCTTGATAGGTAAAAGATTTGAGCTTGATACGGATGTTCATATTGAAGCTCAAGCTTGAGCCTAATTTTATGGACTCATCAAGCTTGAGTTTGATCTCAGAATATTTAACTTACGATTGACCTCAAAGCTTGCATATCTGTGGAGGCCGTAGCCAAGTTAGACTCATTTACACCCTGTTGTCTGAGTCTCGTTTGGGCCCAAGAAGTAGTTGACATTTTGCTGTTTTACTAATTTCCTCTAGGAAGAAGAATAATATTTATCTTGCAAAATAATGTAATTTGTCTTTTCTCATTGTCGTGATATGCTTCAATTAGTTAGATGTCTTCTGCTTGGATTATATAACAACATCATATCTTTGGTTAACATATTCAACAAATAGTTGATCTATGTTTGTAACTATAAGAACCCAATTTTATTCAACCTTGTTCATATCTGATGCTATTGCTTTCTTGAAATTTTTGAATCAGATGTTCTACAAGCAGGCGAAGAAAACCAATCAATGTTGTACGATCTTGTAAATGGCTCAGTTCTATCATTCCATATATGGCTCAGTTCTATTGTTGAATGTGAAGTTTGACGCAGTTGTTTATATCACTTATATAATGGTGTGGGGCCGAAATCTCTGGTTCGTCTCTGGTATCTTTTGTTTCATGTTGAGGAAAAGCCGGAAAGGGAATCATCTTTGGCAGATTGGCAGCGTTTATGTTATGTTATTGCAGTATGATTTCAAAATCTCTTGGATGGATAAATATTATATCTAAGTTATGTTATTATTGATTCAACTCAGGCTCAATGGCATTATGTAAAATGTGAAGTTCTTTATTTGTGTTTGGATGCTTGTACGGTTTACTTGCTGTCCAACTTTTCTGTTCCTTGTGCTAAGGCCACGGGGGACTTCTTTATTTGGTTTCACTTTTTTTTTTTTTTTTTTCCTGGTAGATATAGAGATAGCAGCTCTTGGTTCCCTGTGTATGACATGATTTGGAAAAAAAAAAAAAAAGGATTGAAAATTATAAGACTATTTTCTGTTGTTAATTTAGTTGACGTAAAACTTAATATAATCTGTATAACATTATGATCCAACCTCAAATGATTTGCATGTTGTTGATATACAAGGATTTATTTGTAATATTTCATATGTTAAATTTTTTTATGTTTTAACTGTGATATTACACGGGTTTTTGTTAGCTCAATTAGCAATAAAAGATATTATAATTCCTTTTCTTAAAACTACATGAATATTCTTGTAAGGAGGCCAAATTTTTTGCATGGAAGTTCGAACGTCAGTGTTAACTGTTAACTAACATGCTCGGGTAAGGGTGGCAAAGTTGATTGGAGGCCATGGGTTCAATTCACCCAACTAGTTTTGGATTGGGTTGGATTTAAAATATTTTGATATGAATCCCCGAATGAATTGAGTCATAAATGAGTCCAACCCAAAAATACATTTTATTTTATTAAAATCCTGAATATCTTATAGAATATTGATTTGGAAACTCATACAACAATAAAATGTCTTTTTATTTTATATTATATGTTTTTATAAATAAGTTATTTTGTTGCCGAATAAACTGGCTTAATGAAATAAGTCCTTTAAGTTCTTTAGGATTGTGAGCCAAAAATATCAATTACGGTATTTTTCTTGTAATGTCCATTTAATCGATTTTCAATAAATAATTCTGAATATATTAACCATCATAGCATGAAAGTAGGATTGGCTTCGGAGTCATGGACCATTGATCCTAACTGTATAAAATTAAATATAAAAAAAATTAATTATCTAACAATATCAATTGAAGTACCCAATCAAATAAATTAATTTCTTCAAAAAAAAATTGAATAAATAAGATGAATTATACTTACTTAAAATTTTTCTGTTGCAAATTGTTATACTGTGTCATGCCCCAGGGGACATGAGATTTGCCTGAAAATCCACCGTGCGCAACCTGAAATTGAGCTATGAACAACTCGCTCAAAAAGGATATCCTATGGTTGCACATGAATTCTTTGGCCATTGCTTATATACTAGGGATCATTTCATTAATATCCCAATGTGAGATATCACATACTGAACACCAAATAGAACTAAATAGTGTTCAGTACTTAAATTTAGCTTTGTTAATAAACCCCTAATTATAAATCGATTATTTGGGTTTATTTATTAATTAATTGTACTCATCTCAAGCACTAAAAGCGAGGAGCATATATGCTTAATTCGAATTAAAAATGATTATTATATTTCTTATTTTAAGAATGGTTGATTCTTTTCTATATTCCAAATAGTTTCAATTTTTTCCAGTTCATTTGCTAACTTGTGTATATATAAACATGCATGATGAATTGAACATCCTAAATAAGTTCAAATTGCATGTAAGAATGCAAAACAATTAGAACACCACTAAAAATTGAAATGATATATAAATATATAGATTACATAAAAATATTTATTAAATGATCAAAATAACATATTATGGTGAAATTTCACTACAACCTCATATAGATGTTTAGCATAATATATTATTAGAAATATGATCAATTATCTTATGTATTCGAATTATTGAGCGAATCCAATTCAATCCAAGCGCAACCCATTTGTGACCCACATAATTAAACTCATCTTAAATTCAATTCACATAAATCCGATCCGAACTCAACCCAATCCACCAATGTGCTACCCCTATTTTGAGTAATCTAGTTGTAACAATTTAATCCTCCTTCAATTTCTTTTGCTACAAATAAACTAGTATTCTAATTATGTTTTTGGTAGGACTAGTTATTTTGGAGTAAAATTCGTAAATTCAAAACCACCATAAAATAAAATACTTTAGAAAGAACTTCGCTTGTCATGTTATCTTTGAGTAGCCAAACATTAAAACGGCTGCAAAAATATCCCACAAACATGAGGTTAAAAATTTGGGTGAATTACAAAAACCACTCTTGAAATTTGGTGTAATTACAAGAACCAACCATGAGATTTGGCAAATTATAAAAACCAACCCTAACGAAGCAATATTGCTGGAATTTAACGGAAATTGACAATGTTACCGTACGCATAAAAGATAAATTTTAGCATTATTTTTTAAATTTACTATTTATCTATATGGTAATATCATCAATTTTCACTAAATCTTAAAAATATCGCTTCGTCAAGGGTGGTTTTTATAATTTGCCAAACCTCAGGGGCGGTTCTTGTAATTATACCAAACCTCAAGGGTAGTTTTTGTAATTTACCCTAAAAATTTTTTATATATATTATGTATAATAGATCTAAATATTTATTTGTTAATCACTACATTTGATTTTGGTTTCAAATATCATTGTCATCTCGATGTAATTTAATAATGTAATGAAATTTTTATTAATAGAGATAAAATTTCTGAAAAAAAAAATCTCAAATTATAGACCACAAGCAGAGATAAGTACATGGAAGTGGGCCTAACTGGCATTCTTACACGCTACGTTAGAGACAGTGATTGGAAAGGAAATATGTGCAAAACATGTTCCTGAAAATTGATATTCGATTCCAGAACGTCTCGCTCGTTACAACTTGGGCGACAAGGCCATGCTACCAACTCCTTTCGCTTTCATGAATCATGGCCATGTTTTTCATTATACTCCAAAAGAGATTAGGATTTCATACAACAGACCATGTTAGAAAAATAATATTGGGATTAATAATCAAATTTACTATTCTTAGAAAATTTTTATTTATTATCATGTCTCAAGCTGTAATACATAATTTTATTATAAATTACAAGTAGAGAACATCAACAGTTAGCCCTTTAGATCCTCTTAACAAATTTCAGATCATTAAATTGTGCTGATAAATACGAAATAAATCACATTCATAACCTTATATTTTTATAAATAAAAAAAATATAAATTTCGATATATATTTATAATATAATACAAAATAAGAAATATGAAATCCTTCCAACCACTGGAATCCAAATTATTTCCGTCTCAAACTAGAACTTCTAATATTTCTTCAATAAATCCTGAGCTTCCAAAAACGGCAAAATAATAAAATAATCACAATTAACACTAGAGTAAATACATGAACACTGATACTACATCTTACAACCTCATTCCGCACAAATCTTGAACTTAACATACAGAACAAGAGTTGATCACATACAAAGTTTTAAAGAGACAAATATTAACAGGTTTCACACCAACAATCAATAAAAACACACACAGCCTATACCTTCATTTACATAGTTTATAAGCAAGCAAGCAAAGGTAAGAAAAGGCCATAGCCCTTTTCCCCTGAAACTTTAACATCTATATTATCAACAATCTTGATCATGTCGTTGCTGTCTATTTCCCAAAAATAGATTTAATCCACCAAAGCCCTTTGTCCTTCGGAGAAGTCTCGCCGTCCGGAGGAGTGTCAGAGTGAGGAGTTTTGTGTAGCTTGTTCACATCATATCCCTCTTCTTTAGCCTTCTCCAATAGCTGATTGTATGTATCCTCGTCCAGACGAGGTTGTCTGCAAAGAATCTGTAGACAAATAGAGCACAGGAAGTTTTGCAAATAATATCATCGGTTAATCTGTCGAGAATGTATTGAAATAAAAGGGATTAACAACGGCAAAACACAATGCAGAAGAAACTGTGATCATATCATTCATTTATCACCAAGGTATAATTGTAACGATAACCATGTCGTGTGCGATTGGTTTTCTTACTCCTTTTGGTTCATTTAATACACACACACACACACACGCACGCACATCTTAGCATTCATGAATATTGTGTGATCCTTCACTATGAATGAATTTGTTGTAGCATTATCCGGAAAAAGATCAATTCATTTCTCCTTCTTAGAAGCTTTTTTGGAAAAGAAAGAGACTCCCCCCCCCCCCCCCCCCCCCCTTGCTTTTGGGTTGGTGATTTTTTTTTTGTTTTTTTGGGTTGGGGGGTGGGGGGGTCCTAATTTAAGGAGATCTTAACAATTTTAAACGAAATTATTATTACTAAAATGTTATGAACTAAAAAAACTTAATGCATGCAAATACTTGACCACCCTAATCTAAAAATAAAATCCAGCACCTAGACATGCTAGGTTAAGTTGTCGGTCAACTAGCAACACCTATGGATTTTGTATTCCAGTTTATGTTTCATTTTTTGTTTCATATTTCACTGCACGAATGACCAATCAAAATGCATCGTACCCACAATCCTGTGTATGCTCCATCCTCTTTGTTGTTGCCAGAGAATATTTACACACTTTTGCATCCTTTAAGACGATAAATAGAAAATGAAACACAATTTAAAAACAGAGGATCTTGCTGACCAATATATCTTAAAACAAACACACGGCTATTTACGCAGTTAGAGAGAGACATCATTAAGCGATGATGAGATATTATCCCATATTTAAATATGCTTCAAGCTACTTCCTCTGCCATCGTCCCATAACACAGCAGTTTCAACTTATTTCCTACCATCAAAAACCAAATATCCGAGATAAAAAACACAGAACCAACAACCAAAACCCAAAAGAAACCACTCAAAATCCCCACACAATAGCCAACAAACACGAAATGCAGCACCATAAGTCAAAATCAAAACAAAAATCATTAGAAACATACCCAAAGATACCGCCTGGAGGGCTCCCCAACCAAAGCATATTGATAATCCGGATCAATGTATAAAACCCAGTAATCCCCAGTGACTGGTATTATGGGCAGAAAAGGGGGCAAATAAAACCTCACTTTAAGCTTAGCCTCATCACTCTTCGGATCAGCCTTATAAGCAGTTCCTTCAATAGAACTCCTTTTTCCATCAGTCCAAGTCTCATTCAGAACATGAACTGTCCCATCCGAGTTCAGCTTGTATGTAGCCCTTGTATCCACACCACTTTTGGGCTGAAATCTCGACGGAAAAGAAGCTATCTCGTACCATCTCCCCATATACCTCTCAGTGTCCAAACCCTTCACCACTTCCATCTCTTTCTTCGCCATTTTCTGCAAACAAAATCAAAATATCAAGAGATTTGTTAAGACCTTTAGTGCGGGAGAGTATCTTCTAGAGGGTTTTTCTCTTTTGCTTTTTTTTTTTTCCGGTTGCCGAGTTTGTTGATAAGGTGGCATTGGACGTGTGGGGCGAGAGCGGCATATAAACGTGTGGGATGGGGTGTGAATAGGAATGGAAAAAACGTGGGAAGTTGAGAGCCTTACGCGTGTTCTCTATGGAGATTCAGTTCTTGAACATGCGAGAATATTTGAGAGGTTACTCGAATGTGTGTTTGAATCATGGTGCTGGTATCTAAGCTAATTATGAAAAAAAAATTTTTTAGAGAAGCGATTACATTCAATTACATTACAAAAATATATTTTGAAAGTCATACATATGAGTAAATACAATTCAAATAATTCAAACTACGATTTGATAGACAAAGACTATCATATAATAGATAAATACCCACACGCTGTTGGTGAGACTCGAATCTTATATTTACACTATGAAGAGGTGAAGGCAGTGCCACTGCATTCAAATGACGGCGGTGGATAATTATGAAAATTGAAAACTAGGGATGAGAACATGTATTGTGGCATCCTTTTAGGAAATCGATGTGCCCCTTTGAACAATATATATGGTTTTTGAGTTATTTTCAAATATAGTTTTGACATTTGGATGAGACTAGATTGAGGAATAATAACACCTGACCCAACGGCAAGACGAAGGCAATCATAGTCAAGGGACTAGAGATTCAAATTTATTCATCTATTGAATATTGAGTTTATGTACTTGTTTGTCGGTTCTTTTACCTTACATTGATTCTGATTTAATTGTTAATAGATTTGATAATGTAAGGTATCTGTCTCTAAAAAGACACTTTAGTAATTTTTTGGTAAGTTGCATTGAATTGACTATAATAATTCACAGTCTTATTAAATTATAATAGGGTATCAATTAGTCTTGAGTTTGGTTATTTTAATATAGAGTTTGGACAACATTGAAATCATATATTCAAATTTGTACTCAGACATTTGCAAGTCTTAGTAAGTTGTGGTTCTCAAGTTAAAGATTTAAATACTTTCTTTTAAAGTGAATTTCTTGTAAAGATATTGCGATTTAAAAAACAATATGAGAATTTCGTAATCCCATACCAATATACCTTAAGAGTGATCTCTGTAGTCGGTTTGCTGTTATTAACTATTGAAACAGGATGTGTATTCTTTTAATCCCTACCAAAAACCCCTAACATTAGGGTTGACAATTTTTAATACAACAAAACACGACCAAATACTATGTTATTGGGTTTGGATCAGGGGTTATTAGGTCGAGTTGACCCAATAATCAATAGAAAATTCTGAGTAGGTTCAAAATGAATTTGAAATAAGCTAATAAATACAATAAGACACTATAATATTATCGTATAACTTTTCAACCCAACTGAAATTGATTCAAACCTAATAAACACGATAATTTTTAATGAATTTGCGGAATATAGTTGATGAAAAAATATATTTAGATACTTCTTTTACGTTTTTAGTTAAAAATAAAATGATGTAAATTCTTTTAAGGGAATTATTTAATAAAAAAATAAATCATAATTACAAATTGAAATAGGTAGAGTCAATACGAGTTGACACAAAAATTTTCATATTGAATTCGAATTGAGATTTATCAGGTTAAGCATTATTATAATTCAAATTAAATAAAATATTATAATATTCCTATCTCAAACTGATACAAAACAATCCCACACAAATATCACCCATACTTAAATGTCTTGTGTGATACATTAAATTCCTACGACCGGTCACATTGATATTAATGTCGAGTTTTTACAACGATGCAAATATAGGCTATTCAAAATTTATGATTGGAAACGCGATCATTTAATAATGTAATAAATTGAAAGGAATATTCAATATATCTAAGTCAAAATAAAAGAATCTTGTGTAAATC
Source organism: Handroanthus guayacan (assembly GCA_014898755.1). NCBI lineage: Eukaryota > Viridiplantae > Streptophyta > Magnoliopsida > Lamiales > Bignoniaceae > Handroanthus > Handroanthus guayacan. The sequence goes on along the minus strand of JACFYI010003588.1, from coordinate 254,995 downwards.
ATAGGAATAGAATATTAAACTATCATTTAATTTTTCCCTCCAACCTGAAATGGCCAATAATTAATTTTTTTGATAATATTATAATAAGATAATATTAATAATATAACATTTTTGGTAATAAATGAGTAATATTTAATTTAATATATAATACCTTTTAACCAAAATGGCCAATATTTAATTTAATTTTACATGAATTTTAAATAAATTAGAAAATTAGACTTCTATTCTATTACAACTGTACTTTATGAAATCATTTAAGTAATTCTGCATTTTAAGACAATTAATTTTCCCTTTTTGAACATTGTAGATTGAATCTTCTTGGAATATTTTACAAATTCAACTACTGACAAATGCTAAAACCTTGTCAGATAGTCAAACTTTGCAGAAATTTTCTGTGACATTCAACAAAAAATTACCATATTTCTTTCATCCAAAATAAAGTACCAGATTCCCAGACAAAATCCACCAAAATTTTCAAAATTGAAAAAGAAAAATCAATTAAAAAATGAAAAGAAAAAACTGCGGAAAAAGAGGCTCAGATCTGTTAATTTATGAACAGGCAAAGGGCACGCGGCCGCGCCATGGCTGCAGAATCACCGGCTGCAATGAGATCACCAGCGGGGCACTAAAAAACCCCCGGAAATCACAGGCCATCCGGGTCGCCCTGCCAAGATGCGGGCCGGGTATTCTCTATGCCCGGATTATCAACTCAGAGTGTGTGAAGAAATATCATCACAGCCTCTATATATTGTTAAAAAACACCACCGCCACCGCCACCGTCAAAATTACACACACGCACAGACACATAGTGACATTGTTAGAATTAGGGCTGTGTCTGGATCGAGGATTGTGAATGTAAACTGTACTGCTGTTCTACTTCTGCTCAAGGGCTGTTGATTTGAATGTGGTGAAGAAATCATTGGGATACGGAAAGGGGCAACCGCCCTTTAGAATTCCCAAATCTGTAACGCTCGTTCTTCTCCTCTGAGCTGATGAGTAACTCTGGCTTCGGACAGCCTTAGCGCTTCTATAAATGGTGCCTTGCGTTTCCTAATTTGCCCCCCGGTGGCCACCATTTTCCCTTTCTGTTTTAATTTCTTTTTTCAAGGTTTTTTATTTTTTTTAAAAGAATTTTTCTTTTTTTGAAGGTTTCATTCCCTTTTTTTTTTTCTGGGACGAATTTTTAAGAGGTTGCTTGCCTGCTTCTAATTGGCCAGATAATAATAGATGTATTATGCATACAACATGTTTAAAAACGAAAATATAATCTTTTAACGGGATTTTAATTTTTTTTTTTTGGAATATTATTGACTGGTTGGACTGGTTTCAATTTTCTAAAAGAATAAAAAGAAATTTAAATTCAGGAGCAATCTTCCGTAATTCTTAATTATTTGCTATTTTTTTCTTTTTATTTTTATTTTTTTTTTAAAGATGAGCGATTCAATTATACATTACAATAATTGCATAAATATATTTTAAAAATCAAATACATTAACTAGATACAATTCAAATTGTCTAAGCTACCATTCAATAGACGAATATTGCTATGCAATAGACAAATACTCACACGCTACCGAAGAAATTCAAACTTGCACATTCCCTCGTTGACATCAAAATTTTATTGCGATAAATTGCCAATTAATAGCCCAATTAAATTGGTTATTAATTTGGGTCCCAAATAAAGTTCATAATAAATTTGAGCTTTGCAAAATTGTTAAATGGGTTAATCCAAAATAAGTGGCAAGTTTTATTTTGGATTGACTAATTGGGCTCAAATGTCTTAGACGAAGCCCATTATAAATTTAAACCCATTTACATGTTGATACATGTAAGCCCACAAGGAGCCCAGACCCAAGATGAAAACTCTTCCAGTGCCTATAAAAGGACCTTATTCGTTGTGCAATTGCACACACAAAACAAAATACACAAAAGAAAAGTTCACTACGTAAGTGCAAGAACTTCTCGAATCACTCAAGCTCGTGAAGCAAAGTTGATCAAGAGACGTATTTCCTCATGATTCAATCGGATTCCCGAGCAACCATTTCAAATTACTCATGATTTCTTTGGTTGAGAAATACGCTTTTTCAAGCCCCTAACTCGAAGATTTCAAACGAGAAAAAAATTAGAGGGATTCGTCTTGATAGTCGAATATTCCTTCCAGAGATAGCCACCACTTTCAAATTTATATTTTTTGTAATTTGTCTAAAATTTTTCTTGTCTTGTAACATTTATTTTTTGTAGACGCGAAATTTGTGTGAACACCCCTATAAAAGGGGAAAGAAATTTTATCTGTATAATAGGTTCTTGTGTGTAAAGATGGTAATGAGATAAGTTAAAATGCAGACATGATATTGTCTTGTCACGAACAAAATGATTCAAAATGTAGGATGAGATTTGAGGCTCAACTTTCAAGCCTCGACGAATATGGAGCAGGATGCGAAATCTACCCAACCTATCCTGAAAAATCCTACCAGTGTCCTGGCCCATTTAAAAATACATATTTATTATATACTAATTTAATTTATATATTTGTTTGATGCCACGAAAAAATTGGGGGATTACAAGTAGACCCTTGCATAATCCATAGTTAGCTAATAACCCCCTATGAAATATTAATCAGTTGATTGCACACTTGTGTTCCTAAGAAATGAGGTGAGTTTGTACAATTCTCACTTGTTTCACATGCACTTGAGATTGACAGATGTTATCATTTTTTTGCTAGTGTAATGACTTTTATGTCCTTTCTTGATTAAAAAATTGCTGAAAGACATTTTCATTGTCTCCCACTTCGTTTATCATATCTCTAAAATTGAACCATAAAAATCTTTGTCATTATTAACTTAAAGAATAAGATTACGAATAATTATATTCATAATTCTATGAAGCATATGATTTACTAGATTAATAAAATAAATCTAATTTTGAAAATAGCAACAAGATAACCTCTTCAACATCTACATTTCCAATAATTTCATTGCTTCTTCAATTATTTTTATATAGATTTAAATTTGTTTCTTCGACTTATCTTGAAACCTTAGAATTTAGATAACTGGCATTGAAATATTGAAAAGAAAAATTAGTGTCATGTAGGAAAGCTAATAAATTATAAATTTATTTTAACGTACAAAATCTAAAAACTTTTATAATAATGACAAAAATACTTGTATTATGAAATTTTTAACACACTCCAATATATCCAAGTCATTATTATCAGAGAATTAACTGTAGAAATAAAAATAAGTATTAAAATAGAGTTACTTCAATCATTAATTCTTTTACCCTTGTTCTGTCTTCCACTAGTATTTTGTAACCAAAAGTATCAAACCATCAGAATTTATTTCTTCACCGAAAAAAAAATATATATTCACGAAAGTCACAAAATAAGAATATTCAACAATTCCCATCAAACATTATCTTGTAAACTTTTTATTTTGAAAAATAAAAATGAGGCTCAGATCTGTTTAGTGCTGGACAGGAGAACTGCCACCACGCCATGGCTGCCGAACCACCGGTTGCATTCAAGACAGAAAGCAGAAAAGCCCTCAAATCTCACATACCATCCGGGTCGCCCCACCAAGATACGTGCCGGTTTTCCATTGCCCAGATCAAAAGCTCAGAAGAATCCAGAAACGTCATCACAGCCCCACAACTTAAGGATTGTTTGGGTCAAGGGAACTGAATTAGTCCCAGATAAAAACATCCCTTTGTCTATCTCTCTCTCTTTCTCTCTTTGTTATTGTTGTTGCTGTGTATGTGTGTGTGGATGGATGGATGTAGTTTAGCATATCTACATCTATACCATATATATATATATATATAAATTAGTCAAGGGTTGTTTGGATCTTTTGTTAATGCTGAGAAATCACAGGCTAAGAGAGAGGGGCAACAACCCTTGAAAAATTCCCAGAGCATCCCTCCTGCCTCATTCTTCTCTTCTGAGCTACTGTGACCTGATAGTAACACCGAGTACTGGTATTTATAGTGGAATTTGTTCTCTTTTTGCCCTCGATTTGACTGGTTTTTTACTGCTACTTGAGTCTTAAGCCCGCGCCAGAAGCGAGGGTGTGATGGTAATTGAATATTATCGTTGCGGTGTTTCCACGCTCTGGTCGGAGGTCTCATTTGTCGTGGTAATTATCAGTTACGTTCTTAAATTTTGAATTAAAAATATGACAGAAATGTAATTTTCATAATGATATCTAGCTCGCTTTTGATATCGTATCAAAAGCTGATAAAAATTTCCCGAGACTTATTTTTTTCGTCTTGATTAAAAATCTTCCACTAATTTCATATATTTTCAGTGGATCTTATACGAAATGCGTTCTTTTCCTTGAAAAGCAATTTTATTTAAATAAACATTAATATCATTATATAAATATATTTTTTTTGAAAAAAAAATTAATACATCAATTAAACACACACCAAATTATCTAAACTCACATATGGTAGATAAATACTATCCTATGATAGAAAAACACCAACACACTGTTAGTAAGATTTGAATCTATACCTCCCCCAATGAAAAAAAGAAAACGGTGTTACTTTGTCTAAAGAATCGTGGCTTAAGTATTCAAAATAAGAAGATATCAGAACTAACAAGATAAATCAAGAAGAAAAATAGCAAAAATATGAAAATAGATATTAATGAATGATAATTCAAGTGTCCTGTAGTAACATCCCAACAATGATGAGACTAGTACAAGAACAGTTAACATCTAATTGAGCAATGGAGCAACCCTGCATGAGCACTAACACTTGCAGCATTCTTCAAAAGACACAAGGGGGTGTTTGCAACAACATTTCAAAAGCACTCTCCAACTTTTAACTTTAATTAAGTTATTTTGTAGTGATTGAAAGCATTGTTTTTGTTTCTGATTCTCTAAAATTAAGTTGAAAAAGATCTAAAAGCTCAAAGCAACCACCTCGCAACTTCATTAGCTTTTTGGTACTTTAACTTCTATTTCCAGACAACGTCAACTTTCACTAGAACTTTTCACTTTTTCAAAAAGCAGAAGCTCTTCACCCCCTGAATACACATTCCTGAAGCAACAGATAAATTCATCTCAACCATAGCCCTACTTTCTAACCATCAAAATTTCTGGGACAGAGCTGCCAATCCAACTCCTGCTGGAAGCTCTCTTAATATCATTCATCTATCAATGAGTGCAACTGCTTTCTGAATATAGGTACCTTACTAGCCTCAACAGCCATCACTATACCCATCAACCGATAATTTTTAAGCTGCAGCAAAACATAATTTCAAAGCATTAAGAAATAGTTTTTATGCAAAAACTGTTAAATAAATTAGTACTTTGAGTCAAGAGAACTAAATTCATTAAGAAACAGTTAGCATGCAATGACTTTTAAATGTATTGGTACTGAGGAGTCAAGAGAATCAGCCAGGTCCAGGAATGGCGTGCATGTTGGATATTATTGGATAATAAGACGTGTCGAGAAATTCAGAAAACAAAGCATGCAGACTGAGCAATCCGGTCAAATCATCTTGGGAGTGATCATATAAAATGAGTATGGATACTTTCTTCGTGATATCTCTAAGTACACCTCTTTCTAGCAAGAAGACATTCGACAGAGAATTGAATGTATGGCTAGTTATGGTAGTGACATAAAGACCAGAAATCAAAATAACATTATACTTCAGATGTTGAAAAAATATATTCGACCCAACTCAGACACAAATCTTCGTTCGCACAGCCAAGCAACTCCAATAGCATTATTTACTAAGAGATTTTCAGGGTATTATCATACAGTGGAATGAGAATACTTGCCTCATTAGTAGTAACTTGCTGTGAATGCAAGGGAAAACTGAAGGACCATGAACTCAGCTGCAGAAGCATTTAAGATAGAGTCAGATTTCATCAAAGCCTAAAAACCAGCATTAGCAAGCAAATAAAAACATGGTACCTCAAGAAATATTTCATCTTCAGGTTTGAGGAAAATTACAGCTTCATCTCCACTTTTCGTGGTTCCTTTAATCTGGTCTGCATTCCTGTGCTATGGATATGCATAGAAAAGAAACGATCATTAATTGCAGATTTACCAAATACCTTAACCAGTACTAATGGCATATATAGAGCACCTCCGATGGTATACCTTGTATATTTTGCTAATAATCAGATAAAATTTGAAGCGAAAGGAGCTCCTTAGCTCCTCTGTAGGCTTTAACAAAGAAAAATAAAATACATAAGTACAAACTTGAGATAATGACATTGACAAGAAGGCCATGAAAACTTGGAAGCGATCTTAAGCATGCCAGGAAAAAGAAAAATCTATGTAGCTCGTGTATTGTAATAAAACTCCCCACTAACCTGATCTTCGGTTGCCCACTCTACTTCATCAAAGAGAGCATCATAAAGTGGAGGCAAAAGCTGAGGTGGAAGATTTACAACACGCTGAGAGACCATAAGACCAACATTGTGTGCATGCTCTCCCAATAAAGACTTGAATTTATCTATCACATTCATATCTTGGCACAGTTTTAGAAGATAATCCTTGAGCTCGGTGATACATTTGCTGTTCTGATAGAAAACAAAGCATCAAAAGTTAAAAATGGGCTTTAGGCTTCAAAATGTTTCCAAAACCCAACATAAATATTGTCCTTGTTAGCTTAGTCATCATATAACACACAAACGTGGACCAATAATTGCAACAATTCTTGAAAACAACCAAAAGGCGTGAAGAAGGTCACAAACTTGCCTTATATCTTCCTAAATTAAGGGCACTAACAACAGAATACACACCATCGTCCTCATCATTCTCTATCTTGACAACAGTCCCCACTGTTGGTTGTCCCAATATCAAATCCACAAATCCACTGATATCCCACTGCTTCTTATCAAGGTATGTCTGTAGAAGGACCTTCACTCCATGGAAATCACTTGGTTTTGGATCAAAGAAGGCAAAATCTGCTTGAACAACCCCCTTCCCAAACAAATAAATTGTACATTAAATAAACTCCCAAAAATGAATAATCAGATACTGGCATAGGCCCACAGTAGACAAATACAACAATTGGCTACGTGAAGGTGAAGAAACCAACCTCAAATTTTTCACTATCAGAGGAATGAGACTGTTCAGTTTCATCCTTACCGTGGTTCGGTAACCCATTACCTATGATAGCCAAATTTGGCATTAAATACAACCAGAAGCAATCAAATAAGCAAAATTAGCATTGAAAATCTAATGAAAAGCATACCAGAAGAGGTTGAGAAATCTTTGCCCTGTAACTTGGGTTCCTGTATAATCTGCCTCCTGGCCTTCTTACTCGACGTAGCCATAGCCATTGACCGAGCAAACGGAGAAAATGTGAGTGGCCGACGTCTCAATGATTGGCGATGCCTTCTTGGCTCCCGCGGCATTCTGTAACTTCAGAGGTTCAAGTTCATGCAACAAGTGAATAATCTCAGTATGCAGTTCCTAAATTGACCAACCACAGTAACAAAACCTACTAGACCCCTTTTTTTCCCAAGCTATTTTAAGATTAAATTGGAATTTTCTTGCCACACAGCTTCTGAACTATACAAAATACCCACTACCTCAACCGATTAAAGAAAGAAAACATAAATTTTCGTAATCCTCTTCTTTTGATATTAACCCACCTAATGTTGAAGGCGACTTAATGCTTGGCTGTTGCACCGAGAACGGATTTTGCACCAACCTCTGTTTCGTGACCGATGACCTATAAATGACGAGCTTTTAGGATGGGGCCTTGCGGCAGAATCGAAATTTTCAGCTGCGTCGTCGCTCAAGATTGGGCAGCAGCAGTGGGGATCGGCGGAGAGCTAACCGGAAGCGCAGAGTCTAAGGCTGGGGAAAGAATATTCGGAGACACGGAGTCGAAAGGAACTCGCTGACCCACTTACCCTAATGTCTAATTACCAAGAAATTAAAATAAAGGTTAAATTCCACTTTTACCCCAGTGCTTAACCTTGATTTCACTTTACCTTGGTGTACTTTTATTTTTTTTTTCAATTATCCAAATTCATTAGATCTCCTCCCATTACCCTAACATATTTCAATTACAAGTTAGCCCCTATGAGTTTATAACATTATCAAATCATCCATTTTGTTAGCTTTTTTGATAGAAAAATAATGATGTTTTTTAATTTTAATCTCTAAAATCACAACGGCTAAATACAAAGCCATAATGGGTAGACAATGGAAAGATTGGAATATATCAGTAGTTTTTTGTCTAAAAATCTAACGAAATTGATGATTTAGTAATTTTGCAAACCTATGGGAGTTAATTTGTAATTTTCAAACAATAAGGATAGTGTTGGTAATTTTATAATTTTAGAGGATAGTAAGATATAATTAACCCTAATAAAATTATAGCAAACTTAAAATTGTTTTTAAAATCAGGTGGCATTTGTTTTTATTCTTTACTTAGTTATCAAGAAGAAAAAAAAATGTGAAAAAAAATTCAAAATATCAAAGATTGATAAAGCAATAGCATGACCTTATAATAGGAACATATGAGTAACATAGTGGCAGGGCCAGAAAATGTTATTAGTGAGGTAATTTTGAAAAATTCACCGGGGGCCCCCGTTGCCGCCGCCTTGACCCCACCACTGGAGTAAGGTGAGAAAATTAGAATTTAAATAACAAAAAAGAAAATAACTATTAGACTTTGTGATAGATATTTCTCAAGCAAAAGCCAACCACGTGCTAGATTCTAGGAAGGACTTTGATTTATTATTATCAAGAAGCAAAAAATATAGAAAACGAAGTGTTCCTATAAATAGACCGATCTGGATATCGTGTTCATGACTCCATCTCATATGGAAAACTTTGTGATAGATATTTCTTGAGCAAAAGCCAACCACATGCGAGACTCTAGGGAAGACTTTGACTTATTATTATCAAAAAGCAAAAAAGATAGAAAATGAAATGCACGATGGAAAGACACAATGGAGATTTCCTAGAAATTATGCCAGTATCATTCTCTCAACCAAGGTTTTCTCGAAAGTATAATAAAACCTTGAGCATAGAAATTTCATATGAGCATTCAGGCTGGAACATTGCCTCAAGCCATAATTTGTAGGAACCATAACCAAATGTTGGAACGGGGCCATTATTTTAGTTCCATTGCAATGTCATTAAATGGTGGTGGCCTTTCTAAACATTATTTAGTTTTAAGTGTTGAGTTTTTTCTTTCATAAAAAAAGTGCAAAAATATATTAAAATATGTAAAAATCATCATTTCAGCTGATAGTCTAATAACTCGAATTGTCACAATTGTTTCAGCCGATCTATTGGTCTGGGATATTAATTTACACTAAACCGTTCTATACCGAAACATTCCGAGGAGGTCATTCCAAGTCAATGGGAGAATGCTTCTTGAGGCGATAGGTGCTGGTTTGAAATTCTTCAACGCACAACTTGGCCTTGTGCATTATCTCATGAGCCCCAGTCCAGCAAAAAGGCTTCATGAAGACAAATAGATACGTTTTCAAAAAAATGAAAGTGAAAAAAAAGTCATAAATTGGTAATTTTACTTATAAAATAAGCTTTATAGAGGGATATGCAAGTGACTCCCCTGGAAAATAATGTAAATACTTTTCTATTACAAATTCATGTGATGCATCCATCATTTCAAATAAGAATCTTCACATTTTTGGTTAATATATATATATATATATATATTGAAGCAAAGTTATAATGAAAGTTAATCAAAAAAGGTATTAATACGAAAATTATAGCAAATCATTAAGTCGGTATCCCTATATGTTCTTTTAATAAATTGGAGAGCATTACTTGATATGCCTTTATATATTTTCCTCATAATGTCCTTTAACATTAACTCATTCAAGTAACCTCCCATAATTCCACTAACTTTATATTAAACTATGTATGTATTTTAGTTATATAGATTAATAATATTTTTATTATTAATATAAATAGAAATGGTGTTCATTTATCATATCTTAGTATATATAAACTATCTTTTCATCACTTCACGCATATGCATCTCGTGTGCGGTTAGAATTAATTTAATAAAATGTGATGCTTTATTTGGTATGACTTCATAAGAATGGCACCCACACGGGATCGGAATGTAAAGTTACTCCTTCATCCCCCCTCCTGAACCCTGCCCTACTCCCATCCCCGTCCCCAACCCCCACTATGACAAATCTTTATCTCTCATCTCCATTCTCCGAATCCCCATGAGTCCCTGCAGGGACTCCCAATGTAATAGAATAAAATTTAAAAGAATCTAAAAAATGTGAAAACATCAAGTAAAAATAAATATATACATAAAGATAAACAAATTATATTAAGAACAAATATTAGGAATATGAAATTAGGTTGACTCCGTGCTATTTATATTTTTATTATTGCTATCTTTTTATTAATATAATTATAAATGAAATCACTAAAAAGGTCGGTAATATTGTATTTATCTGTACTACATATAAAGTGTGAGGGTTAAAAGTAATTATTTTGATGGTATGTTTTTATGTGTGATGCCTAAAATATGGTGCCTCTTAAAATTTATTTATTTTAATAATCACTCACACAACACAATAATGTGTATTAGATCATTAACTTAGTAATTTATTAGTTTCTATTAGATTATGTGTATCTTTATATTAAATATATTTATTATATTCTAATTATTAAATTCACACAAATCAAGTTTGCATTATAGTTTAATATATCTAGATATACACACTAGCATAACCCTCCGTGCTATGCAGGGTCATCAACTATTTTTTTATAGAAAATAAATAAATTATTTGATTGTGCATAGTACGGAAAACATGCTAGTACATATATAATAAAAAAGGGAACTAGCTAAATTATTATTAGCTTAAAAATTGAATCTATACTAAAATTTTGCAAATCTTAATCTTAATCACTTACTAATCATACATAAACGTTTTAGAAAAAAATACCAATTTATATCTCCATGAACAAAAACAAAAACAAAAAAATTATGCTAATACCGTTTAAAGAGTGCGACAAGTTATCCATGGAAATTCTACTACGGTAAGTTTCAATTGGGGTGCCTCCCAATAACTTTGAGGCATTTTAATAGAAGTCCGATTTTTAAGATAATAATAATTTAGTTAGTTTACTTTTACATTTTATACACATATGCGTATATCCATTATATGAAGTTAATTTCGATATATTAGTACTAAACATGGGAGGCCAAATTAATGGTGCTAGGAAATGGGAGAAGATCTGACGCAATTGAACAATTAAAACAAAATTGATGTTATAAGGGATAAAATGATGCAATTGTATACGGGTCAAAGTGAGATTGAAGGCAAATACGGAGAGATAAAAGTGAAATTTACTCTAAAATAAATGTGTTAATTGAATCGTGTAAGGAAAAAGGAAAAAAAAGCACGATGCGATAGTCAATTTATATAAATACCCCCAACGGCAAAAAGGATTCATCAAGCAAGTGAATTTGCTTAGTAGTGCCTGGGCGAGTCACATATGAATCAGTGTGACAGAAGTCTCATGATAAGATACAAGGTGAATTTGCTTAGTAGTGCTTGGGCGAGTCACATATGAGTCAGTGTGACAGAAGTCTCGTGATTTATGATAATAAATTTGATTTTTATGGATATATAGACTATTTTTTTATTATATGATAAGGTATCGATTTTTCTACTATAATAAGTTGTTAATATTTTTCTCATTTTTTCTTGTTATCGTATTAATATTTAACAGTTATTAATATATTAATATATTATTTAAATGTTATCATTGTTATTTTTAAAAGACACCCCCCATATCTGGTATTGATTTTTTGGGATACATTAGAATTAATTCCAGTTAACCATAAATTTGAATAACTAACAATTTTGATTTGATCGATCATTGGAAACAAATATTGAATTAAATTATATGGTTCAATTCTCAATTTTAATTGGAAAAAATTAATTTATTTCGTTACTTGATGGCTAACTCATAATGCTTATACCATGTAAAGTAAGAATTCATTTACTGGTGTACTACTAAGGCTATGACAACTAAGTTGGACTTAATCTCATTGAACTTGACGAAAAAAAGATTCCATGTCGATTGAATTGGGGATAGTTACATCAACTTCTTCCACCCCCGTCTTTTTTTCATTAAAAAAAAAAAAAAGAATTATTACAGACAAAATTAACATTCATATCCTTTTTATTTACCAAAATAAAACATATCGAGTAATAAATCTATTATAGAAAACGCATACTTATCTTCTAGGTGCTACTAAATTAATTTAAAAAAACAAAAGAAAAGAAAAGAAAGAAAGAAAAAAATCTTTCCGGAGATTAAAATTATTAAAATTATTGTAATTCCAAATCTACACCCGTAGACGTTGCAAAAATACGCTATAGAAACAAAATTGTAACAATATTTTATTTCCCAGAAGAATTCTGCTTCCATTTTCCGGCCAAACGACGAAAACCACAAATTAAAAGCAGAACATAGGGATAAAATAAGAAAAGAAAAGGGAAGAAAAAGGAGGCTCAGATCTTTTTAGTTCATGAACAGGCAAGAGAATCCAACCACGCCATGGCTGCAAAACCACGGGCTGCATATGAAACCCACACGCCATCCGGGTCGCCCCGCCAAGATACGGGCCGGGTAGTCTCATTGCCCGATTCACCAGCTCAGAAAGAATAAAAGAATAATCATCACAGCCTCAACCAATTTTCTTTTTTTTTTTTTTTTTCCCTGAAATAATCCCAAGCAAAGCAAAATCCAAGTCCCAGATCATAATTAATTAACGTACAGACAAACAACCAGGTCCCAGGTTCGATTCCCACAGGATTATTTCCTCTGCAGAAAGAAACAAAGGAACAAAGCTCAGGTGGAAAAGCAGTATACAAGTACCCTGTTCTTGGTTTCTTCAAGGGCTGTTGTATTTATTTTATTTTATTTTATTTTTCAATTGAAGAAATCATTGGGTTGTAGAGAGAGGGGCAACCACCCTTGAAGAAATCCCCATCTCTAACCCTCATTCTTTCTCCTCCTGAGCTGGTGTTGATCCTTGATTCTGTTTACAGTTGGGTTTATACGAGCCTTTGTGACTCATTTACCCCTGAACTTAGTCAAAATTCCTGAAAATCCCAAGGGATATGTCTTTTACTGCACACGAACTGGAACAGCATTAAAAACTGAACCATGGTACAAGATTCAAAGTCTGATGGTCCATCCAAGAATAAAGTATTTCACCTCGATGGATGGCCTTGTTTGCCCCTGCCCTGACCTTGGATTTACGAGGTCTCGAGTGGAGTTGAAGTGGCAGACAAGAGGGCAGTGGCCGTCCGCTGCACAGATTAATTGTGTGGTCAAGAAGTCGGTAGTGTTGTGCACCAGGACATATAAATTAAATGGACTTATATATGACATAATAATAATAATAATATTTCTTATTTGTAAGGATGGACTACGACGGGTCGCGGGGATCTTATACATACTAGATATTTATCTAACTCATATAAACCCTTCAAGTGATAAATATGATCTCATGTATTTAAATACCCAGAAATTGACAAATGCCATAGCTTGGAAAGTAAGATTTGTTAAAAAAGAGAATTTAATTTGAAATTCGCCTCATAAAGATTAAGAATACAATTTGAAATTTTTTTTTTTACTAACCAATTAAATTAAAGAGGTTGCAAGATGAGTATCCAATTTGATCAAAGCATTGCAAGCAAAAAGCAAGTTGGACAAAGGCAGCTACGTTTTTGGACTTTTGACCAAGAAATTAGTGGTTATTAATAGTTAATTAAATTATTATGATTCTATCTTAGCAAGTTACTTAAGACATTAAAACTCTTATCTTTATAAGTTGATAAAGTATTAAGACTCTATTTTAGCCGGCTGTTTCTTCTATAAATATGTGGGTTTTCTTAGAGAATGAAAATAGCATAGTGTGAGACAATTTCTTTCTTTAAAATTTGAGAGCATACCTTTGTTAAAAAAAAAAATGATATTCCAAAGTTATAATGCATGAGTTTTAGAATAATTTTGTTATATTACATTTCAATATATATTAACCTCCGTTTTCATCAATCTCTCTTTCAATTTCATTTTCACAACCAACAAGATTACTGTGAACGTAGGGAATATGAATTAGATGAAAAATAGTTACATGATAAGAATATTGATAATTGACAACTTACACTTTTTGCATAGTAACATCTTATAGAGGATATCAGCTTTTATTAATCCGGATCATGTTCGCCAAGGTCAAGGTCGAGTCCTGGGTTGATCTGCAAAATAGTGGCAAATCTTGATAAGGCACAGGGCGACAATGCTCTTTCAGGTCCTTATTGAGATAGTTCGAGAATTGGTTCATGACCCACTTTTCGTTTAGATTGTGGTCATTAATTAGGCTTTATCTATGCCTACAAGTCATTTTTGGGTTATGACCAATGTGCAAGAAATTGGACCGGTAATCAAATCGATGACCTTACTAATTAGTGGTTCAACCAGTATGACATCATAAATATATTTATTTTTATATAATATTATATAAATATATATTAAAAAATATAAAAAAATAATAACTAATATATATACAATAAAAAATAAAAAATGCCTATTATTTATGAAATTTTCTCCAAGTCTACTCCATAACGACATCCATACATCAATTAATATTATCTATTTAAAATATCAAATCATAAAGTAAATCTTGCAAAACAAAATATCTTAAAGTATTTAATACAAAACTAACAAATATTATCTAAAATAACATAAAAGTTTTAAGCATTAATCAAGAGTCCAAGACCAATAAAGGTCTTTATTGAAAATTTGAAGTAGGAAGAGGCAAGAGCCAAGAGGCGGGAAGATGTGCGTGGCTAACGGCCGTAGCGTTCTCTTGTGAGTGAAAGTTTAAAAGGAAAGTGAGGAAACGGTGGCCTACAACAGGCTCAGTTAGGCTAGATTTTACTTTTTCAAGACTTTATTTTATTTTATTTTATTTATTTATTTATTTATTATTATTATTATTATTATTATTATTTTGTGAAAACTGGTCAATGTATCGGTCCAACCAACCAATTAAACCAGTTATACAACAATTTAGCCCAATTTTTTATACCACTGGTTTCTAATATTTAACCAGACTGGAATCATAGCTTGTTCTCGATCGGATCGATCAGACCAACCGAACCAGCAGGTCTGGTTTCTCAATCATTGGTTATGACCCACATCAAATTGATATTATTTTTTACACTCTAAAATTTTATTTCGCATTCTAAGTTTGTTTATGCATCAATAAATCAATCACTTTATTCGGTTATTTTAATTTTTACTATCTCATCCAACTCAAAGAACACTAGGTATTTTAGAGGCTCCACGAAAACTTTGGGTGAATACGAAACAATGAAGGGGAAGTAGAATCACACCGCATCTAGAATATACGTGCTAGAACATATTTGTCTAACAATTAATGTTCAAAAATAAAAAACCAAATTGACCAATTGTTGAACATTAATATAAATTTAAAATACAAATATAAAATTTTGAATTACAAACAACAATACCCATAAAAGGTTAAAATAATTGGCTAAGAACAAGAAGCTACGGACTCAAATCACCAATACCATTTCTAGCATTTACCTTTTGAAAATATACTTGTTAACTGTTAAGTGACTAATTTTTGGTGGATCTAGCAATCTACTTACTCCTTATTCTTCCATATCTTAACATATTTTAACAATTATAATTTATTATATCAATTACAAATTGAACAAATATTTATCTCAAAATAATAATAATAATAATTTTCTTCCAATTAAATGATACTAGTCAGACCCAGAGGTCGTTGTAACGGTCAAAATGTCAATTAAAGCTCTCTCGGCTTCGGGGTTTGTTCCGCTTTGAAGTTCTGAGGAACAGAATGAGGGTCAAGGGTGAAAATCGGGAATTCCTCGGGCCGGTTGCCCCTCCCGCTTTCCCGATGATTTCCCCTTTCTTTCTCAACCAATCAACAGCCCCAAAAGAAAATTGAGACTGGTAATTAAAAAAGCGTGTTTGTCGTTCTTTCATTCTTACACACGCTTTTACTGCTTTGACTACTGGTAATGGCAGCTGCTTCTTGTTCTTCCTCTTCCTGATAATAATAATAATAATGATGATACTAATACATAAGTGGCTCCAATTTTCCCTGCTGATATTGGAAGCTGTGATAATACTTCTTTTGAGTCCTTTTTGCTGAGAAAATGGGTCAACGGGTAAACCCAGCCCGTATCTTGCCGGGGCAACCCGGATGGCATGTGGTTTTACGTGCGACCGGTGATATTTTATTATTGCAGCCATGGCGGGGTTAGGTTTCTTCTGTTGCCCGGATTTTTACACTTGTCTGAGCCTCAAATTTTATTTTCTTAAATTTATTCCTTTTTTCGGTGTATAAATTGAGCTATGTCCATTATGATATATATTACTCATTTTTAAAAGAAAAATTTATATAATTAAAATTGAAAAGAAAAGAGAAGCAATAATTTAATGAGTTTCTTAAAAATTAAATAATCAAAACCCTATGAATACTTCTATTCGGGACACAAGACTCTAACAGGTTTGCCCAGATTAAAATCGATTTTTAACCCAAATCCGAAGGTCAAACAAGCTTGGATTGTCCCCAAATTACCATTTAATTTAATTAATTAACTTCCACACACTGAACAAAGGAAACAAAAATAAAATCAAGAAAATCCACATTGAGATGAAATGAGGCTCAGATCTGTAGTACTGATCGGGCAAAGAGAACTCAACCACGCCATGGCTGCAAAATCTCCGGTTGCATCCGATGCCATCCGGGTCGCCCCGCCAAGGTACGGGTCTACCCCCTTGCCCGATCTATTAGCTCAGAAGAATCCAGAAATATCGTCACAGCCTCTTCACATCGCGCATATATACACACACACGCGCACACACAAACAGAGAGAGAGAGAGAGAAAGAGAGCGATACATGTATGAGTGGAGATGCCGACAGATTAAGAGGGTGTTTGGCGAAGCTTATATAACATCTTAAGAGCTTATATAACATCTTATTTTTCCAAGGGCTGTTGATTTTTTCTTTCCGATTTAGTGGAAGAAATCATAGGGTTTACAGAGAGGGGCAACCACCCTTTGAGAAATCCCAAATCTCTCTGTAACCCTCATTCTTCTCCTCTGAGCTATAATCCTTCAATTCTTAACCTTTCCCTTTATTATACTGCCAACTATGGCACAATCTTTATTATTTGCCCCTAGGGTTACACTTCACTACAGTTCTCCCGACCCAAACGCAGGGATACTATAGTAATTTCAAAGGATAAAAGCAAGAGAAATTATAAAAAGGGTTTCACAGAGGGAGGCTCAGATCTGTAATAATGGGGCAAGAAACTCCGACCACGCCATGGCTGCAACAAAACCCACCGGGTTTCCGGGTTGCCCCGCCAAGATACGGGCGGGTTTGTTCTTCCCCATATTTTCTGCTCAGAGGAAATATTAGAAATATCATCACAGCCTCATTGAAACGGTTTTGGATACTCTATTCTTATCATCATTGCTACCATCATTGTGACATTGTTATCACCATGTATAATTGGCAACAATGAGAAGCGATTTTCACATTCAGACAGCAAATAAAACAACGGCAACATAAGCTGTAACCAAAAGGAAAGAAAGAAAGATAGATTAATCTTCTGTTTCTTGCTTCTCTGCGTGTGGATGTGTTTGTATTCACACAGATACAAAGGGTTGTTTGGATTTAGGTTGAAGATGAGAGGGGAAAATCATGGGGTGAGGGAGGGGTAACAACCCTTGAAGAACTCCCAATGCTCCCTCCGACCCTCAGATCATTTTCCTCTGAGCTCGAATATCCCCCTCAACTCATGTGGTTTGGGTCAAGGTTTTTGATATATGGCTTGTAAGGGTATCTTTTTCTGCCCTTTCCGAGCCCCTGGTACTATGGGTGCGGTGAGGAAGTGAGGGTAATTTGGTGAATCCATAAATAGCAATTTTAATATAAAAAATTATTAACTTGCAGAATTGATCTATTCTAAAATAATATTTTATTTTCTATTCCACGTCTACATTATATATAAAGTTTTGTGGGTTAAAAAATAGTATTTTTATTCCTTAGTAGTGATTCATCTTAATAGCTATCCATAATAAAATAAAAGAAATTAATTTATTAATTTATTTATTTTTACTAAATAATGTGTATATCTATACAAAAATATTGATCATATTCTAACTATTAAGGCCCGGTTTGATACAAGACTTCCTCAAATACCATCCATTGACCTGCATTAATTTCTGTTGGATTTATATGGTTTCATATACCCTAATATTTTGCTTGATAGAGTTCACCATTTGGAATTTGATAAAATTCCTTACTGACTGTTTGTTATGAAATATTACCTTTGATTTAAAGAGCAAATTACACTTATATTCCCATGTTTTTTTGAATCGCATACTTCAATCTCCCCTACTAACTGTGATTTGGGCTGCAAAATCAAATCAGAAAAAAGAGAATAAAAGAAGACATGGGTTAAAGGCTAGATGGATAATTAGACCTTCAGTTCTTAAAGGCAATTGCATAAAATATTAATGAACAGTAATTTAGTAGCTGAAGAGAATTTGCCAATCTCACTAGCCCATAGGAGATTCATGAAATGCCCAACTCTCATCAATAATGCGACTCTAAGCCGACCCACAACCATAATATTACATATCAAATATTTAATTATGGAATATCAAATACTCTAATCTAGTGTAAATGACAATATCAAACGGGGCCTAAATATATAAGAAGCAAGCCTGTATTACATTTTAATATATAAAGTAGATATTAATTATTTTATATATACGCAATTGAATGTATAGTAAATGTTAATCATAAATACATGATTAGTATATCAAAAAATCTTTTTTTATAAAAATATATATAAAATTATAAATGCCACATACTTGAAAAGAAATTTGTGCAATAGAACCAAAAAGAGTACACAAATTGAAATAGGGTCTCGTATATGCAAAGTTTATTGTATAGGAATTACAAAAACATAAAAAAAAAAAAGAAAAAAAAAAAAAGAAAACAGTTTATTGCATAGGAGAATTAGGTTTGAGCTGATGAGAGTACATTGCAACAAATTTAAAATTACTTTAAGAGGTATGACCATTTTTTTTAATATAAATTATAGCTTACAGCCTTACATATTATTATAAATAGCATCTATTGTATATTCGATGCATGTACATAAAATAAGTAAAATATTATATGCATTATGGTATAATGTACATTGTATGTATTTTAATAATTATAACATGATTAATATTTTTGGAGCAAATCAAGATTAAGGTACCCTAGGAAGATCACATGATAATATATCATAAGAAATAACTACTTTTCACTTTTAGACTTTATATATAATTAACAATTGTAGTACACTCAATATGTATAATTAAATTTGCGATTTATAAATTAAGAATAATGATAAGTATTCTTAATTATTAAATATCTAAAATTGAAATGAAGAAATTTATAATTGAAGGAAAGAATAAAACAAAAAAATAAATATTAAGAAAAAAAAAAAAATTATTTTGTCATCATTTTTTGCCATCATTTTCTTATTATTTTTTGTAATAATGTTATTTTTGTATATTTAACATGACAGAACTAAAAAAATTACCTTTGACCCACTTTCTTTATATATTGTATAGATGCAAATAATAACTTCCATTTATCCATTTTATCAATTATGAGACCAGAAAATAAATTAAATTATTCTGTGTTTTGATTCGAGTCCATTAATAGAAGTTCAATTTGTATTTCGTTTTAATTCCTATTCTATTTTCTACTTCATTATAAAAATGGATGTTAAGCACATGGATCCGAATGGATCCCATATTTTAAAATGACGTTTTATTTTCTATTTCATAGTAATAAATATATATTATGTGTATTGTATTTATTACTAAATATTTTTTAAAAATTATTTAATAATCGTAACATAAATATAAAATATGAAATAAGAAATAAAACACTATTTTAAAATAAAAAATTCGAACTAAATCCATGATCCTGTTATAAATGGAAGCGATTTTGTGTGGATGTCTTTCATATGGTATCATACCACTATTACAAAGATTGCGATGTGATTCTACCAAGATGTATGGGATTGAGATATGTAATTGATTTATATCATTATTTTGTAAATCTTACCATTCTTATTATGTGAAAGTGCCTATAAATAGAGGCTCTAGAGAAGCACTGTAATTATCCCCAAGAAATAAGAATCACTCCCTTGTTACTATCTTCTTCCTCTTTACTTTGTTCCAGTTATTTTATAACACGTTATCAGCACGACGTTCTAGCCAACTGGGCATGAGTTCTGGTGCGAATTATTCTGGTGCATATCGTTGAAAAGAATAGAAATTTTTGGTTCAATTTGGCTATGAGGTAATGAATATTATTTTGCATAAATTATTGCTTTAATTTGCAATGCGATATTGATTCATTATCAGATTTTATTGCATAATGCAAAGTCATAAAAATTTGAATGAAATCCGTCCACTGTCTTTTATGTCACATAAGAGCACTTATCTTTTTTTGGCTTATAATTATACACATTAGCATTAAATCATGTTGGACTGTAACATATCCTATGTTTTAGACATCATACGTTTTAGGATTATGATATGAGGTATGTGTATTTCATAATATGACGAATTTTGTATTTTGTTTTGCATGATG
>JACFYI010003588.1:213938-224402 GCA_014898755.1 Handroanthus guayacan | reverse complement strand
CATTTTTGTCAAAACAAATGGATAAGGAGTAAAGTCTAAAATGAAACTTGAAATGAGGAGTCAAAACAGAAAAAGTTGCGGCTGGGGACTGAACATGAAAGTGAAAGTAGGCTTGGCTACTTTTTAATAAAATCCCCTAAAAAGATAGCAGGGAATGGAATCTAATAAGCAAGCTAACCTGCTATTAAATATAAAATGCAAAAGAGTTCTTATAAAAGATTACAAAACAATCTTAACCACACCTGTACACTGCAAAAGAGCTCCTCAGATGACTATTCTTATAAGATAATTATAAATACTTTGATAATTTTTTCAAATAATTTATAAGTTCCACAAAAAGTATTAGAGTTTTATAATCTCATTTTAAAAGCATGAATTGTTAATTTACTTCGCATGTACAATTCTTTTAATTTGAAATAAACTTTCCATTATTAGCATTTTCAAGATTATCGATTAGAGTGTCACCTTCTTTTGAATACAGTGCCGTTTCCATCCTTTTATAGTAAAAATATAAGATTTGAGTTCTAATCAACAGCGTATGAGTATCTATTTACCATATAATAATTTTTATCTACCGAACAGTAATTAAATTATTTGAATTGTATTTAATTATATATTTGATCTTTAAAATATAATATTACAATGATATTGATAAATAATCGAATGTAATCACTTCTTTAAAAAAAAAACAAAAAAAAAAGAAAAAGAAATTTTTTATTAGAGTTCATAAAATATATTTTTTATATATAAAAAAATAAAAAGTTAAAAGAAGTGTGAGGCTCAGATCTGAAAACACGGCAGGCAAACAGAGAGACAGACACCGCCATGGCTGCAAAACCCCGGTTGCAGAAGAATAGGAGAGTGGAGATCCATGCCCTCCGGGTTCGCCCCGCCAAGATACGGCTCCGATCAATCTCCATGCCCGACCCAACTCGAAGAAACTTATCATCACAGCCTTAACATATTTTCACGCCAATCAAGCAAAGAAGAATAGAAGATAACCAGAGGACAATGATGAATTGATGATGATGATTGATGAGGAGAAGCATGAGCACATGATAAAAACTCACACACAGTCACACACGCTGGGATCCGACCCGGGTGACTGTTTGTGGAAAGGGTTGTTGATTCTTTTTTTTTTGTTATTATGTTGAAAATCCTGGGCAAGAAGAGAGGGCAACCACCCGGGAACTACCCCTTCTCTCTCTTTTTGCCTCATCCTTGAGTTGGGATTTCACATTGTCTCCCTGCAGACGAGAGTAGTATCAATGAGACTTGCGGCATCGATTTGATCAAGAAGGGTATTTTGGTCATTTAACAAGTCAGTGAACAGCAACCCCCCCCCTTGAGAGAAAAGAGCAATTTAATTGTTAATAATGTTGCATGACATTCTCCGAAAGTTTTCTTTTAATGAAAAATTATGCTATATGTTCATGGTTTATTGACAAATGTATATTGGGACCTTGGTCAATGGTATATTTTTATCTTTCTATTCAACCCTCGTATATAAATAATTATAGATGCAAAAGAGACGAGTCCACCTACTATTCGTACTCGAGCTAGCTTAGTTCAAGCTTTAGCTTCAGACTCGAGCTCGAGTAGGGCTAAATTTAGATCAACTGAGTTATCAATATTTAAGCTCATGACGCACAAACTTAATTAAATTGAAAATTTCAAACTCAACTTCGAGCCTGTAGTAATTCAGAGCTCAGTAAATTGAGCTTGAATTTTTAGCAAGTCGAGTTTAATCTTAAAGAATTAAGCTTGACCAACTCGAGCTAGAACTTAAGTTCCGTCCCCAACACAACTTCAAATGGAAGTACTTATCATGTCTACACTCAAATTGCAAAGACTCTTGATTTTCAAGAGAGGGAGTTAGTAGTAGATACATAGTGTATACTTGTACGTATATTTGACACAATGTTAATAAAGTGAAAAAAAAACCAGCAATGGATTTCTTGGTTGATAGGTGGGCAGGCAGACCAGTTTGCCATAAGTTCACACTTGCAGTTAAACGAAGGTTCAATGCAAGTTTAGTGAGTGAGAATTCTATGTTCAACATCTACATTCTAGCCTTCTAGACTAGCCAGAAACAGTAATTGCGGCCTCTTCAAAATAACAGAGACAATTGCAGCATAGGAACTCCATAGAAGACTACATTATTGTGGGACACCAAGACCCTTCACTGTTACAGTTCAAAGCAGTTTCTATCCTCCAATATCCTCACTATTTAAGTTACATAACAAGCACTCACCATGCTCTGGAACCTCGGTCCCAAAATGTGTATCATATGCTATTCTATTTAATGAGATATACGACAAATGTATTGAATAATGCATCTGTCAAATAAAATAGGAGATGCAATGCTAAATCTAAAATTCTAATCCACCTATTTTAGATAGTTTTTGCATGCATTCTTCACTAACATAAGATGATGATCCCCTGCAGCTCACTAAAATAAGAGGACGTAATGTTATGAAGCCTTCTCATGCCTCCATGACAATAAGCTTATCTGCAACAAAAGAACGTGTGCCATGTGAGTGTATGCGCACATAGTACGATTTTGGTCCATTTAACGAATTTGGAGCATGAGTATTGCATTTGTATCCTTGACTAAAATGGGGACATATAGGCACATTTATCATTAACTTCAATCAAGTCCACCACGATCAAGCATATCAACCAAAGTCATCCTTCTTGGGAATCTCGGTGGCAATCTCAAAACCATTGTATCTTCCATCGCAATGGGCAAATGTGTGGCGACAATGACAATTCCACCCTTCTTTCTATGTTCCTTGATGATATACTCGAGTAACTTCACCCCTTCATCATCCAATGCTACCGAAGGCTCATCAAGCAACCAAATTGGCCTGTCAATAGCCAATAGCCTTGCAAGTTGCACTCTTTTCCTCTGACCCATGGAAAGCATTCTTGCTTTGTCATTGGCTAATCTTCCAAGCCCCATAAGCTCTAGGGCGGGCAGCGACTTCCCTTGCTTGCCTTCAAGAACTTCAAACCATTGAACATTGTCAAGGACTGTAAATTTATCCTTGATGGCATCTTTGAGGGAGAGCCAGTTCAGTTGAAGCTTGTACTGATGGAAAACACCTGATTCAGTAATGTTGTGACCATTCCATAGTATTTCACCGGCAGATGGTCTGGTGAAGCCAGCTAACATGCGCAGGAGAGTGGTTTTGCCTGAGCCATTGGTGCCCGTTAGAACAAGAGCTCCTCCATCATGAATGGAGACATTCACATTACGGAGAATTTGTTGCGCATTTCGCATGCAAGAAACATTGTTAAGGAGAAGACGAGGAAGGGGAGGTTTACGCAAAGTCATCGGAGATCAAATAAAGTTCACTGGGTCAGGATATTGGATAGAGTTCTCGATTTATGCAGAGAAGGTAGCACAAAAGTTCAGTAGACAATACCCAGCCTTATCTTAAGGTTGCAGCAGCCATATACATCCAGCAAGCAGTTTCCTATCACATGGAAATAAGAAAACTATGCAATAAAAAGATGTTTACTTCTGAATAAGTTTGTAACCCCAAATATAAAGACCCCGTATTATGTAATATTGTAATTAATGAAAGAAAGAAATTAAATAAAGCATAAATTATCAGACATATAACATCACCACTTGCAGAGCAGACAATGTATTCTCAGCTAAAGAAAACACTCATTGCTCAGCCTCAAGTGGCAGCCCAATACACTGAATCTATCACTTGGAAGTTTGCTATAAGAACAAACAGATGAGAAAATCATTTTTTTGAGATATTCCCATACGTGCTTTCGCCTTTCGGTTTAAATTTGATCCGATGACTCAAAGTTATTTCTTCATCATTATTGAATAGAATTTGGTAGTTCAAAATGAATGAAGTTTTTTCCTTTCTCAAAAAACCGCGACGGATCTGTAAACCATATCTGAAACTCCCTCCAGCTCTAATGCAATTTCACTTGGGTACAACCCAACATTTAAAGAAAATTCCTTAATCTTGCTACGGATCTTAAACTGAATACAAAAACATTAAATCTTGCTACTCTAATACAAATTGAATACAAAAACATTGAGAACACTTTAATCAATCATTATTTAAGACTATCAGTCTTGTACCTTTGAACAATCTTAAATCCTGCCAGTCTGCGAAAATCTGAAACTGGACGAAAGCGGCGACGAATCACTACCTTCAAAGCGTCGAAGCGGTGTCGAGCCGCAGTGGCCTTAGGGAAATTAGGTGTCTATTGAGGGTTTAAGATAATTAGAAGAAAGGGAGGGCAATGCTTCAGTATCTCACATCTCTAAACCGCTTTGCTCCATTTTTCCCTTTGGTTTTTTCTTTTTTTCGTTTTTTCCTTCTAAAGAATTAATGAATTATTGCTATGGTATCATTTTTCCATTCCTTCTTTTATGGGTAAATTGCAATTTATCATGTATGAAATAGGAAATATATACAAAAAACTTTCCGTGAAAAAATAATAGGCACTAAGACCCCCTTGTAATTTTAAAAATAATGTATTTTATCCTTCTCCATTAAGCCATGTGTGCTCACTTGTGCGTTTTGAAGCGATTTTGTTATTTTGGTCTATGTAATATTATTTTTGCCCTCATGTTAGTAAATATATAATGCTCAATAATATTAGAACTTAATCATAATTACTTTTTCCTTTTGAAATATTTGTTCTTCCATTACTTCCTTATTTAACTAGAGGAAATTCAATCAACAAATTATATATTTTTGGGCATTAGCAATGGCAATTTTGTAATTAAAATGGTTAAAAATGAAGGTACATATTAAGATTTTAAAAATAAGTTGAAAACTTTTTACTTTTCTAAAAAGATCTTATGAGATCCTAATATCTTATTTTGGGAGCTAATAAGATCTTTTTTGAAAAATTTTACCAAATTAGGAGATTATTTGTAAATATAATTTTTTTTTCCCAAAAGTACTCCCTTAAATGTCTAATTGGCGATTTCTTCTATATTATTTTTTGGCAAATTACCTCCTGTATTATTCGATTAATGCGACATAACAACCTATGTGAGTACTGGATTTTTTTATTTAATATAAAATGTCTCTTTGCATATCAACTATTAAATCTTTTATTTTAAAATCTATGGTCCAAATATAAAAAAGGTGAAAAATTATTTTTAATTAGAATTTTTGTATAAAAGCATATATTTATACAATACATATATTTCATACAAAATAATATATCATATATTATATTCTTATAAATAGATATATACCCACATATATACATGCATATATATATGTGTGTGTGTGTGTGTGTGAACAGAAGAAGACGAAGAGAAGAAGAAAATAAGAAAAAGAAAATAAAAGAAAAGGAGACAGAAAGAAAAGGGAAAAATTTTAAAAATAAAATATGAAATAAAAATGAGAACGTAAATATATTAAAACATGAAGGGCAGTGATGGTCAATTGGTAAAATAGGCTTTGAGTGTATTGAGCAATAATTATTTAACACAAGGAGTAGCATGTCAATTAAAATAATAAAAGGGGAAAGTCAGCAATGAGATATTTTACGGGGAGTATTTTTGCATAAAGCTCTTGTAACATTCTATAGGGAGTATTTTTGCATAAAGCTCTTGTAAATTTGGGTACCACTAATTTTAAATGTATATAATATAACGAATGTAGCTATTCCATTTTACAACTTTAATATCATAATTTCAATAATAATTAATTTTAATTGTAAATATAATTTATTACATATCACAAAAAATAAATTTTCATCCACCCGGGTGAAGGGGCCAGTCATGCCCTTTAGCCATTCCATTTGGTTATGATAGAAATACTTAAACCATTTTAAACTTCTGTTTTATTTAACAATTTTGAAAACTCATTTACAATTTTATTTATATAGAAACTTAATATTTACATTATCTACATTAACATTATTTATACACCGTAACTGAATATGATATAGTTAAAAAATGTAAATGATGATGCCTTGATTCATCACCAACATATCGAGATACTATTCTACCATTACAAGTCTAATCGGAGTGTTCTAATCCTTAAAAGCAGCTTAAAAATATGAAAAAAGCAGACCAGTACATCAAAAAAATTCCAAAATTTGAATAAGCTGAAAAGTTCAAAGCTGGACCTTAAACAAGAATAATTATAAACAAAACCAGGCATTCCTTTTTATATAGCAAAGAAAATAAAACAGGAAAAATAAATAAATAAATAAAACATAGCATGTGATGAATGCTTTCTGCAAATGTTTGCAACTCCAGATGCTAATTTTATTTTTACAACCTTACAAAATCCATCAATGGAGTAGACATAAATGCAGAAATTACACCAAAAGGATTCAAACAATCAAAGAGAAGTCTATATATATATATACATATATATAATTCAAGAAGAAGTCTATAAAACTTAATATTAAGGCTCATGAGGAAAGCTACTTGTCTCTGTTTGGAAGAGTAGTAATGTGACTCAAGCTCCTTGAGATTACCAGCGGCTTCTTCTCCGATTCTAGCCAATATTACGTTTGTATTTTCTGCCAGGTTATTGAACTCCTCTGTTCTCTGGTCGACGTGGTCGTTGCGAGATGCGAATCCTGAGAAAACTGCTGTTTGCTTCAATTCCGATACCAACTTGAGCAGCAAATCAGCTGCTTGTACCTGTTATTCGCGTGTTCAAATAGCCACAAGTACATATATATGCAATTCCTGTTTATGAAGTATCATGGGGAATTTTGTATGCTTTGGCATTTATGAAACGGGAAGTTATATCTCTTGCCATTCTAGCAGCATGCATCTCCATCATGAAGGATTTCTTGGGAATTTCATACGGGTGGATCATTAACCTAAAATGTGTATAGTTTCGTTAGTATATTCAGTGATTAAAATAGATTTATGACCAGAAAATGCAATCTGTGTGATGAAGAAAATGGAACATCATTCCAAAATGCCCGTATAACCAAGAGAATGGCATGTGGATAGCTGATATGCAGAATTAACAATAGCAGGAGGGGAATGATTCTTTCAAAATAGGTAAAAATACGAAATACAGAAACCAAAAAGTATAAAGTCTTAACGAATAGCGACTATACTCACAATACAAGATCTGACTCAAACGCACTTTATGCCTCCAGTTTCTACGTAGGCACTTCATGCTTTGTAAAAACAGTATATTATAAATAGAAAGGTTCTGGATGAGCCGAAGTCATAGCAGTTATCAGATTCCAGAATTCAATAACTATATTATTGGTAAGTTTTGAAAGAGCTAAGAGTTTACCAAGACTTATCTTCTTCTGAAGTATACACATGCAACTCCAAGATGGTCGCAGATAAAATATAATTTTCCTAAGAACAGAAGAAACGTTCACTAGATTTCGAGAAATTCCTACTCAAATGATGATTATTTGTCTTACGGGACTGTTGACACCTTCACCAAGCTAAGCAACTTTTGCGATATGGCTTTTCCATGTCATTCCTGGTTGTAATGTGATTTTCTTGTCCCTTGAGTTTGCTTTCTGTATCACTATGCTATATATTATGAGTTTTTGTAGCTAATTTACCTTTCTCGAGTTAACCATGATTCAATTATTCATATAGAAGAGTGTTAATAGCACTTATCCTAAATAGTTGCTAACTTTCAATGCTCAATCTGTTGAAATGCATTGATATTGAACTTCACGGCCTCACAAGTAAAACGTATATTTTCTGTGTTAGTTCAAATCGCTTCACCTGCAGATGGTTTACATGGCAGCCCAAAAAAAAACTATGAATTAAGAGTTAAGACAACATCAAACACAATTCTTCCACTGCATCCGTGACTACTCTAGTCCTCTTATCTTTATATGTGTAATGCTTCCTCGAGTTTCTTAAAGCGCCACAAGGAGCTTGTTAGTACTTTCTCATTAAACTACTCTTTATGTTATGAAGCCAATGTTTTTTCTTTGAATCTCATTCCCTTATTGGGCTTGGGACTAAAAGAATGGTTGGGACAACAAACATCCACCTTTCCTGCCTGGTGCTACATCCTAGGCACATTGGAAGCATAGATAATTGTTCTTATTATAGGATCATGATTGGACCTGCATATGTTTGGCAAAGAGAATATTCTTCTTTGAGAATAATAAAAGATCCAACTTTCAATTCACTCGTCGGATCCAGGCGGCCCAGGGGGCAAACTACTATAGTTCACATCACACTAGTGCTAGTTTATGAGAGTTCCTTTGGAAACAGAAAAAAGGTGTAAACTGGCACAATAACCCAATGGTATCCTAAAGTTCCTCCACCAAACTATACTCCGGAATCATCCGCAAAGAATTTTCCTATGAGGGCTATCTCTATAAGTGTAAAGTTTTGCAAACAACACAGATAACAAAGGAGAAGACACCAATAAAATGGTTGTTACGAAGCTCGAGAAAGAACTTGTACTACCAAATAGACATTTTCAGCAACCTCAACCTTTTTGGTCCTAAGTAAAGCACGGACTCGGCTCTTAACAACTTTTTCAAGCATTTAGAATAATTAACTCTTCAGAATATATGAAGAAACAATTATTTGTACAATCTGGCCTTCAAAATGCCTTCGTAGAAAATGCTACAACTTTTGGGATAGATTAATCTACATCTATACCTTAAGTCCAAATTCTGCTCAAAATGTTGCCATCTACTTTAGCTTGGACCTTCTGAAATTTCAAACTAGGGATCCCCTCGACCAGAACCATGACAAGGGAACAAATGACAAAAGTACTAATTTCTTGGTTAAACCATATCAGGTGTTCACGGCAACAAAATGATAATGATTTGGGTGTTTGTTCCTTTGATAAAGAGAAAACGTATAATACTTGGCAAATTTAAACATATGAAGAATTGAACAGAAAAGATTCTGAGTATACCCGTGCAACATTAACCAAGAACCCGAAATTATCTACAAGATTTCCAATGTCTGTGTCCACTCTCTGAAGGAGGGTTTTCTGTTTCTGCGCAGCCGCGCGGCCACTGCAGCAGCAGTCGATCCACCGCCACTAGCAGCTCCGCCTCCAAGGCCCACTCCTCCCTTGTTCATTTTTGATAATGCCTATAAGTCAAATAATCTGTAGAGTCCATCCAGGGAAAATCACAAATAAGAAAAGCTGAGAAATTAGGATTTCAATATTCAGTACAAGTCCAAAGTATAATATCTAAAATCCCATAGAAATGATAATCTTGACTCAGCCCATAAACACCCAGAAGTTTATAAGTATTTTAATCAATGTCTTAAATGCCTCAATCCCACAGATTAATCTTAAAAATGCACAGATAAGAACAAAAAACATCCAAAAATTAGCAAAAAGTCGCAAAAAAAATTGGAGAAATAACAGACAGAGATGGATAACTGAGTACCCATTCAAACGAACCTCAATCATCTCCAAAGTATCTCAATGTGACAGCTGAATCTCAAAAATTCACTAATAAGAAAGGAACACATCCCAAAAGCAGTTCAAAAGGTGGAAAGATTGTTGCAAAAATCGCCAAAAATAAACCCGGAATTTCATAAGTGTGGACCCCATAAAACGAACCTCAATCAATCCCTAAAACACCTCAATCCCCCGAATAAACCTCAGAATTGCACCGACAAGAGCCAAAACATCAAAAAAGATGTTCAGAGCAACTCTCTGAAAAAAGCCAAAAAATCGCAGAAAAATTGGAGAAAAAATTTGGACCATTTCTCGATTTATGCGTGTCATCCTTGCGCAGGGGCCATGCTAATCTTCTCTGTATCGTTCCAATTTTATCGGATGTCCCCGAAGGGACGGAACCACATGCTCACGCCAGGCAATATGTAGAGAGAAATAGTTTTCAATTCTCCCGATGTGGGAGCTCCTCTTAGACTTACGGCATGTTATAAAATGTTTTAAATAAGTTTAGCCAAACACCATCTGAGATGAAATTTGGCTAGACTTATTTAAAATATTTTATAAAATATTTTTAAAATTTATAAGATGTTAAGTCTTATTTTTATTAAAGTATTTAGATAAAATAAGAATTTTTAACTTATAAGATGTTAATAATAATAATTTTATAATTAAAATAGTTAAAAATAAAAGTGTATGTGGAGGTATTAAAAATAAGTTAGGATCTACTTGGAGGATGTTTGGCTAAATTTATTTAAAACATATTATAAGTTCCTACATCTTATAAGATATTTTTTGAGCTTATAAGATGTTAAATTTTTTTTAAAAAATAAATTGTTAAAATATTTGGATAAAATAAGACCTTTTAACTTATAAAATATTAGTAATAATAATTTTGTAATTAAAATAATTAAATGAAGGTTCATGTGAAAATCTTAAAAGTACTTTAGGCTCTCCTTATTTTTCTAAAAAGAGCTTATAAAGCTCATATCATCTTAATTTGAGAACTAATAAAATCTTTTTTGAAAAATTTTACTAAATATTTTGTAACATTTTATAATCTCCTAAACATCTTATAAGATGT
>JACFYI010003588.1:156852-181877 GCA_014898755.1 Handroanthus guayacan | reverse complement strand
TTCTTAAATGATTAACTACATTACCTCAGGTGACTTATCAGCAACTAAAGGAGCAACTGCTGCAGCACCCCCTAATCTGCTCATGCTTAGAACCTGTTCAGACAAAGTAAAAGCAATGGAATTTTGAAGAAGCTTCTTCTTATCATAAA
The DNA here is from genome assembly GCA_014898755.1 of Handroanthus guayacan. Lineage (NCBI taxonomy): Eukaryota > Viridiplantae > Streptophyta > Magnoliopsida > Lamiales > Bignoniaceae > Handroanthus > Handroanthus guayacan. The sequence goes on along the minus strand of JACFYI010003588.1, from coordinate 181,728 downwards.
AAACTTTATTTTATCACTTCTACAGCGCATCTTGTCATCTTCCCAACCAACCAATTTATTATTGTCCGCCTCATAACAAATTGTCAACCCAAAAAGATCCTTCCATATATGAATACATTTATATATATACTCAGAGAGAGAGAGAGAGAGTACTTTGACTTGGAGCTGTAGGAATTTGACATAGTCGATGATCTCATCAAGCATCGAGGCCTTGTCTGTCTGTCATTGAAACAAATGCACCAGATCATGTACTTAATCTCTCCTAATCACATGTATGATTACTCTTCTATCCCAAACATAATAAAATAGTGATATATATCAATCCCATTCTCAAAAATAATGTAAATCCCCTGCAGGATTACTTATTATAAGGTAATTATGATTCCTCAACAATCTTCCTTCCAGCTTTACTTCCAATCTAAACACATCCTCTTTCAATTAAGTATATATTAAAGCACGTTCCGCAAAATATGCACTTTGGTTTCTGTACTAATGATTCACTAAAGACCACGTGACTAAGCAGTTTTATTGACAGAATTAATAGATAATTGTGCATTAAAAATCCCAAAACGAAGTTTCACTGAATTTGCTCACGGGACTTAGGAAATTTACAGTTAGAATCCTGAATTTAGGTATTTGTTGTGTGAAAGGTAAAATTAAAAATTAAGTTTTGGTATAGATGAAGTATTTGGCGTATATAAATATCACAGAATAGCATAGTGAATAGAGATATACATTTGAGAGTATATTGAAAAAATATCAAAGAAATGAGCAAAAATAATTAATTAATCAAAAAATTAACAATTTAATTTATGGTGCAACATAATAAATAGTAGCAATTTTGGTATACTCGGTGTGTGTTTAAGTATTTTACAATATATAATAAAACAAATAATTATTCACTTTCTATAATCCTTGCATTATTTTTTAATATATTTAACGTATTTATTTGGATTTTTAAAATGCAATGGTGGATTGAAAGTTATAAAATGCTAGTTACATTCATATAAATTTGGAGTAACAAAACTTAAGATAATGAAGGAGATTAATGGTGCTACCTTATTAGCATTGGGTACAAGCTCCTGTAAAGACTTCATCCTTTCCGCAATCCTCTCTCTTCTTAACTGCCCACATTTCATTTTTATTCAATTTAAAATAAAAAAAAAAGAACAAAGAAAATTAACATTAAATATTCTCTGAACAATCAGAAACAAACAAAAGCATGGAATTGACATCAAAATAAAATCATTCTCGGAAACAGAAAAAACAAAAACGAAAACTGTTTTATGTAGTATAGCGTTCGTACTCTTTCAGCGATGCTGTGGGGGTCAGTAGCCTGTCCTCTTCTCGCCCTCACCCTCTGCTTCGGCTGTCCCCCAGCCGCTCCTCCGCTGGAGGCGCTTGCTGCCGGCTGAGTCGTTGCCGGCGTCACCGCCGGGGCTCCGAAATTCGGAGACTGCTGCGATGCTCCTCCATGTTAGATTACATTATAAGATGTGAAACAGAAAGGTAAAGAAAAATTTGCGGAAAAGTCGAGCGAAGCAAAGTATATATTTATATAAAATAAAAACCTGAGCGTGATGGAAATGCTGAGATTGATTTGATGTTTGACCAAGGGATCCGGTGAAGCCATTGAATAGAGCTTTAACTGATGCATCATTTACCTGTATTTATTTCGCAATAATTAGTCAATAATTTAATATTATTTCTGCTCCCCTTTTTCTAATTTTTTGAGGAAAAGAAAAGGAAAAGGCTGACCAGATTAGAACTGAAGGAGGGCGCGTCAACGACGTCGTTGTGCTCAGCGTGAGGTAACGCCCCATTGGCAGCGGCGAAGCCTCTGGAGAGCAACAACTGCTGCTGAAGCATCAATGCCTTAGCAGCGCCGTTGGTGATCTGTTGCTGCCTCATCTTCGAAGTAAACACCGTCGCCGACGACTGCTCCTCCATATTCCCCACCATACCCGCCGCCGTCTGGTCGTCGGCCCAGGGGAAGGACGAGGTGGCGGAAGGCACGGAGGAGAGCATTTGTTCGAGAAAATCGGCCTGCGATGACGGATCAAAGTTAGACGACGGCAACATCTGGGGTTGTCCGTGATTATGGATTTCTTGAAGGGATTGGATTTGGTGCTGGTTCAACACTGAGTTGATACCGTCGTTCATCGGGGGCAAATCTCGTTCTCTGTTGGGTTGCCTCATTTTGGAAATTCTTGAGAAAAGAAAGTGAAATTTGAAGTATGAGCAATCAGTTAGTGCAGGTGAGATTTTGATGGAGTAGTCTTTTTCAAAATTGAGGAGAAATTAAGCGTGGGTGGGGACTGGGGGAGAGAGAATAGGATGAGACGTTTCAAAGGAAGAAGAGGATCATGTTTGGGGTTTGGGAAGTTTGGAATGTTTATAGAAAAAATATCGTCTCTTTTTCTCACAAATAATAAATAGCATATGCCAATGGTGAATTTAAATATGGGATATTGCCTAAGCATCCCTGAAGTTGGTTGTAATTATCAATACACCTCTTGTGGTTTGAATAATTATCATTACAACTCACGTGTATTATAATTAGCTCCCTGAAAGTGTGACAAATATTTGTTTATAAATAAACTCCCTATCATTAGAGTAAGAGGACGGTTCCTTGTAATATTTATTATATTTTCAAATGATTTAATTGTAATATAAAAGATGTGCATTGGTAATTATAACAAACTTCAAGAATTTGAGGTAATTGTCACTTTAAATATAGATAAAACATGCTTGAGTTGAGATATCACTCTTGGATCATCGGTTCAATTTATTGTTATTCTGTTCAAGTGCATGGACACACACACATATCGAAGTATAATGTATTCACAATTCTGTATATTTATAAGAACATATTTTTTAAACTTAATATATATATATATATATTTGTGATACGAAATAAAAAATAAAATATTATTTTAGAATAAAGGATCTGACTCATATTTGATGCAATGTAAGGGTCATTTGTCAAGTGTCCGATCCCTTACTGATTTAGAGAGTGTTTAGCCAAGCTTATTTGTAACAATCTATAAGATTCAACATCTTATAAGTTGTTTTTGAAACTTATAACCAGTTAGATTTTATTCTAAAAATAAATTATTGAAGTATTTGGATGAAAAAGGTGTTAGTGATAACAATTTTATAATTAAAAAAGCTAATAAATGAAGGACTATTAAGATTTTAAAAATTAGTCAAAAATTCTTTTTTTTTTAAAAAAAATAATTTGTAAGATCGCGATATCTTGTATTAAGATCTTATAAGAACTTTTCCAAAAAGATTTACCAAACACCTTTTGAAATTTTATAAGCTCTTTAAGATATCTTATTAAAATGTTTTGAAAAGCTTACAAGCTCACTCAAACACCCTTTTGATGTGAAGTTCTATATGATAATTGAAAAAGGTGAAAATAATTTTTAAAATTATATTTATACTTTAGAATTTGTTTTGAGAATAGTTAATCTTAATCTAATATTTTCCATCTTAAAGTTTGTCTTTTATAACCAATGGTGCCATTCTTCCGGCAATAAGCTCACTTTTACTCATGTCTCCATGAGAAATAATCAAACCTTTTGATTACTCCTCAATTTTGGTCCTCATGTTCTAATAATGAATTCAAATTTGTGAAATGAAACATATGAGTTTGCATTTTGCATTTTGACTACTTTGAAATGTTGCTTTGTATAATGTTGAATTCATGTTACATGTGATTATCATTCTAATACAGTTCTAAGACGTAATATTGTGTATGAAATTAAAATATATATGTATATATATATAAATTGACACGATGTGTTGACACTTGACATGGTTAAACGGAGTGCCCGACACAGTCAAATTAGTGTTGACACGTTAAAAATACAATGATTTTTTTCTTAGGGAGCTAATAAATAATAAAAAATAACTTATATGACAAGTTATGAAGTCAATGAATAATATTGTAATAGATTAATAATTACAAATTTTAATGAATTTAAATGATCAGACAATTTTTATTGTATAACTCGTATGGAGTCTAACATGTACTTTTATGTAGGGATTCAAATGATTGTATCTTTTCTAGTTCTTTATTTGAATTAAAGATTTATTTATTTTAATGTTGACATTAATTTTGTTAAGAATAACTTTATGTATTTTATTATTTTGATATATATATATATATCACTTTAATTAATAATGAGTTACTACATGAATTATGAGATGGTCATGTCGACAAACTTTTTTCTATTTAAACGTATAATCATAATTCGTTACGTTCTTCTACATTCAAACCCATACACAATCCTTATGCTATATAAGCCCCTTTTAGGCTGGTCATTCCTGCTTCTGGTGCCATCACCAAAAAATTAATAAGAGGGAATGTTATTATATTTTACAAAATATTAAAAAAATCCTCCTTAACTAATGCGAGATGAGAATTTGTCATATAACACATGCTTATTCTGTCGAATGAAATACCCAAGTCCCACCACTAGAAAATTAATAAGAGGGAATGTTATTATACAATATAAATTGGCCAAAAAAATTCCTTCATGACTAATGTGGGATAAAAATACGTTGCATGGCACATGTTTACTCTGTTGAATGAAAATTCTTCGTAATATACATATTAACTCTAGCAAAATATATGATTTATTTTGATTACAAAAGATCCGATCTTGTTTTACATATATTTCACAGCTAAATCAGTATGTGAGTTGTCTTAAGTATCTTATAATTATGATTCACTAATAAGTGAGATTACATCTATAATTATTCTAACCTCGTGGAATTTTAGCTTATTCCGATCGAAAACTGTCCCCATAATCTCCGACCATGCAAGAATTTCTTAATTCTTAGGTATATAATTTTTTTCTTTTTCTTTTTTTTTTTTTGGGGGAATATATGTGACAATTCACAAAATCCAGTAAATTTTCGCAAGCTGTCTTAGTAGTTCACAATTTCCAAGTTCACTGTACCAAATTAATGAACTTTAAAATAAAATCGTATCAACTTTGTGGATTTTTGCTGTCTTGATTACATCAATTAATCTGGATAGTTGACTATTTAAATACATATGTAAAACAATGGTACAAATTTCATGCCTTTAACACTATGTAATAGTTTTCAAATTTCAATTGATTTGGCCAAATTAATATGAGATTGTTTTTCCAATTGGTTATTTGGAACGAAGTGAAAAGATAATGTTTATAGGCAATCGTGATAGACTTTAATTTGTCACTAATATGTCGATGAGATTGTGTTTAAATATGTCTCATCATCATCCAATATAGAAGTTTTGTCGGGAAAAAAAAAATACACATCAAATAATGAGAGAGGGAATTCAATATATTAATTTTCTCACGTCGCTTGATTAATTCATTTGATGTGTGATAATACTAGGTATCATCGTAATCCCTCGACTAAGGGCTTGGAAAGAGGTAAATAGTTGTTTTTATGCCCAAAGACAGCATTAATGATGATGATGACAATATGAAGCATTAACTTTTATTACTATATATTGAGCTATATCTTCATAAAATAAATTATATTGTCACTTGAAAAGGTATTATTAGTAATAAAATGGAAGCATTATACTGAGTATATGTAAATAATGACAATTTTTACATTGTTGCTTAAACTTCATTTTTTTTTTTTTTTTTTTACTAATGTATGTCTTTCGATACTAATCTATATGCTTAAAATTATATATATATATATATATATAGAAGGGAATGAAAAAGTATTTCAAGGCAACAAACTAGTTCTTAACTGCTCATAAAATTTATTTATACTATTATGGAAATGCACTCTTTTGTGATAGTTTGAATATCAAATTTTGATGTTTCAATTTTTCTTTTCACAGCCACAATAACCTTTTTCTTTTTCTTTTTCTTTTTTTTTTTAACTACAATCACTACTTCACAATCTTTGATTGCAACTATTCCGACACTTTAGTTTCTTCCATTAGTATTTGAGAAAAATCTTTTTCTTTTCTTTTTTTTTTATTCTCATATTTTCATATTTCATTTATTTGAAAGAAATGAAATATATATTTAAATAATATTATTCAATAACAATTTACATATGACAGAACTGCGTACATAATTGTTACTACACAGAAAAAGAAAAAAAAAACAGAAAAAAGGAAGGGCAAAAATGGTCAAGTGAGTAGCGTATTCCATAAGGTACAGATCCTTGGAAAGGAACTTAATCATTATTAGTTAAAAAAAAAGGACTTAAAAGGAGTTGATTATGTAAGTTTGTTTTTATATTCCTTTATGAGCTGACTAATGAAGTAGACATTTATTTTTAATTTAATTTTATAATATCAAACTGGAAGGTTTGGACTATGCACTAAAAGTAGGTCGTAGTAGAAGGAAACCCCCTTAATAGATTTATTATCAAAAAGGGAACAGCTAAGGATATTAAAGAAAAAAAAATAAAGTAGGTATATATCCCTATTATTTGGATTAATCATAAATTTATTGGCCAATCATATTTCAGCTAAATGCACCCACGTCAGTCAAATTAATTATATTTATAAGTATTTTATCGTGAATTTATTAATCAAGGTTCCCATTAAAAAAATTTATACACACGCACATTATATATTATACACATGAAAACGAGCTGCTAAAATAGTTAAATCATAAAAAAGAAAAGGGAATTATTAAAAATTCTAACACTTTTAGTTAGAAAACTGAAAATGAAGAATAATTGTCTGGTCCTCCTCTTTTTTTCTTGAGAGGGAAACGATTAATACATCTAATTCTTAATATTAGTCCATCAAATCAATAACATTTGAAATGGATAACTAAGAAGAAAATCTCTAGCCAAACTATTATACAGTGGTCCCTCAAATCAGTAACATAATAAAGTGGAAACTTAAAAATAAGTTCGTAACTATGATAGGACTATCAATTTGAAATATGGTATAGAATATTTTTAAAGATTATAAGATGTTATTTATTATTTTAAAAATAAATTTTGAAGTATTTGGATGAAATAAGATATTAGAACTTATAACATGCTAGTAATAATAATTTTGAAATAATTAAAATTGTTAAAATTAAAAGAGCATGTTAAGATCTCAAAGTAAGTTAAAAAGACCTTAGTTTTTTCTTAAATAGTTTATGAAATCTTAACATCTTATTTTAGGAGATTATAGAATCTTTTTCATCAAGAAAAATTATCAAATATTTTTTGATATCTTATAGAATGTCTTAAAGAGTTTATAAGTTGATATTGAAACTCACCAAGCTGAGCAGGTTTAACACCCATATAAGTAAGCTTAATTTCACTTTAATATTATTGAGCTATGAGATATTTAGTTAGACCTATCATTTTCATGATTGGGTGTAGAAATATTAATTTCCAAGTCCTTCAACCTAAACACCACACCATAAAAAGTGGTTGAAACAATGTTTCAGACTCTTCAAAACATTTGTAAGATGTTTGAAATTTTATAAAATACTAGCTACTGTGGCACACTCGATATATGTGCTTTAATTTTTAATTAGACAAAATTCAAAAAAAAATTTATTTAAAATTGTATTAATTTTTTCTGATTTTTTTAAATATTTTACTTGAATTTATTGTATAGAATAACACAATTAAAGAATAAAGTTTAAAGGAAAAATTATAATTGGAGGAAAAAAGATAAAAGTAAATATTGAAGAAGCTAAAAAATTATTTTACATTATCTTTAAAAACTACCTTGTAATTATCTTTTAAAATAGGATTAATTTTGTCAATTCATCTAAAAACACAACAGAATAATTACCTAAGGGTCTCGTGCTTTGTATATAGTATAGCAGTATAGATATCAAAGTGTCTACTAATTTTAATGAACTGTTAGGATTTTAATTTTTTTTTTTCATTTTTTCTACAGAACGTAAGAATTTCAAATTTATTTTAAGATTGTAGCATGTGCTTTTAGATTTTGACCATATTAATTGTAAATAACTACAAATGCCGTATAAACTTTAAAATCCTATTCTACCCTAAAATCGCAATAATTTGTATTTTAAATAAAAATCTAATGTTCTATAAACTCAAAAAAAAAAAAAAAAAATTTAAAGTGAAAGAATTTATATAATGTTTCAAATAAGTTTAGCGAATCCCTTTCTTCATGTCATGAGTTGTACGCCCTAACTCTATATCATTTGGATCTTAGTCTGATAGAATGGGCCCAATTCTGGGTCTAACCTACTGGATGGCCCAAGTGTAAGCCTGCCTCAAATATTGGTATTGCATGAGGCACAAAATGATAAATCAACATTAAGACACAACAGCAAAGGTAAAAAAGTGAAAAATTATGTAGTTCAAGTCCAAAGTATTTAATCGAAAATTATTTTTTCCTTTATTAGTTCTTTTAATAAAAATCTTATCTTACCCGCAAAGTCATTTCAAGTGGAGTAAATTTATAATCTGGAATATTTATGCTTGTAATGAGATTAAATAGTAATTTTATTAAAAATTGAAAATTTATCAAAAATATATTAATATATTTTTTTACGGAAAAAAAAAAGAAGACTCGTTGTTTTCGAGACCCTAAACTTCAATCCACTGGGCTTTCCCTTATTCGGGTCAAGATCGGTCCAAAAAGGCCCACTATGTTCAGAAATCTGAGATTGGCCCAAATAATATGCTAAAAGCCCACCACAGCCATAAACAATACATTAGTACCACAAATTAATTAAAGAAAATTGATATTGATGCTCCAAAATAAACTAGCGATATCATCATCACAACGACGACAATGACAACTATGATACTCCACGTTAATATATTATATATAAAATATGAGCATTTTAGGCAACTAATTTTATGCGTTTTTAAATGAATAGAAAAAAATTATCATATTCTAAATAATAATTATGTTAATATTAGTTATATTATTATTTTACTAAAAGTACACAACTCAAATTTGCATTATACTTGAGTATATATATGAAATATGCATTGATTATTTTACGCATAGGTATCGAGTGTGTCTTGAAAATTAGCTTATATTATTTGTAAAAGGTGACGATCCTAAATTAACTATGGTGCTCGCGATGTTATTTGGTAAATCACACAAGGAGCTCTCAAATTTGTGCCAAGATCTTAACCTAAAAAATTTGCATTTTAGCCCAAAATAACAACATTTGTAAAACTTGATAGGAGGTGCTCAAATATAAAATGTGTCACATACCATGAATAGTAAAAATTATCTTTTTTATAATTACTGTTATATTTATGGTGTTCGAAATATACTATTTAGTATTGGTCGATCTATCTTCACCTGGAGACCTCATATGATCCCAAGCCTATGCTCTAATTTGTCTTACACTTGCCTGTGAGATCGAGTCATGGAACCTCAGTAAAAATGACAAGGATCCTAATTCTATTTGGGTATTTTTATTTATTAGGGACATTTTTATGTTTAAAGGTTTTTCGCAGGGAGAACCCATGTCAACTAAATCACATTTTTTAATATGTTACCTAAAATAACCCTATTTCAACAAAGGAATACCAAAAATATTTTTTATCATATTTTCTTTTTTCTCTTATCTCCCACCTCCCATGCATGTATTAGCCCTTTTTTTCGCTATTTTTCTTCTTTTTCAATTATATTATTTCCTCCTTTTCCTAGTATTTTCAATTGTGTTATTCTATGCAACAAATTTAAGCAGACCAATTACATAATGAGATAGTATACTACATTACAAAAATTAATAAATTTAATTTTATATTTTTTGAAATTGAAAAAAAAAAAAACACACACACACACACATCAAGTCTATCACAATCAGCAGTAATAATAATATTTATACACCAATAATTTAAACTTAAATTTTTACTAAAATTAATCATGATTAAGACAGTCGAGCAACGTAGCATCCTTCATTTGATGCAAATTCCCAAAACAATTAAATAAAAATTCAATTTTTTGTGTGGTAGTTGAAGGAGATTGTCAAACTTAGTTTTTTAATTGCAATTATTATAGACAAGATTATTTAGTTTTTAATTGCAATTATTATAGACAAGATTATTTAGTTTTTTAATTGCAATTATTATAGACAAGATTATTTAGTTTTTTAATTGCAATTATTATAGGCAAGATTATTTTTTTTATTACGTGGCAAAGTTGAATTAATATGCATCGTTCATTAACAAAGCTAGCCAAGGAACATATATTAAAATAAATCCAATAATTTATGCAGAAACATTAAAAAATCACTGTCTAAATTCATAATATCTCTTCATAAGATTGGGATTAGTGGCTATGAATTATGATTAACGTAGGACTTGTCCTCTTCCGGAAAATCATATGTACGAAGCTTCGTACGGGGTATGTTTCTTCTAATATTAATAAATATTGGACATAAATATTATAGTAGTTATTGGTCAATTATCAAAGTTTGATTACAATTATTATGAATCGGGATTTTGTCTTCTTTGATTGTCTTCAGCTTGGGCTCTTATATACATACATATATATATATATAAAATTTATGAAAATGGTTTGAATTGCATTTAATAAATTTGTAAGGTTTGCTTATGTTTTCTTTCGAAATATTATTGTGATGCGGAACATAATTGTCGTGTCTACGAGAAATTAGAAATAATAGAAGTAACACACCCAAGTGGATTCCTCAAGTCCATAAATTATACAACACTGAACATTTGGCCACATGTATCCAATTATTCAATATTTTTATGTAATTTTTTTCCTTTACCATACCACACATCAATAACGAGGATATTTTAAAAAATTCACATGAAAATGCACCAAAAGGTCAAATGCTTTATTATCAACACAAACAATAACATAAACATACACATATTTCTAATAATCCTAACTTTCACCTCTCACGGTTCATACCAAATCATCACACTACTTCATTATTAGTAATTTCTTACCATGTTCATCGTCACTAAAAATTCTCTATGTCCTTATCGTACTTTAAAGTGACAGTTTCCAAATTCCACCAATCATTCAAAATTGAGTTGCAGAATTTGATGAGGTACATAATCAACGACCTACAAATACTTCTTGTCCAATCATTTCAAATTACAATTTCATTTTGTATCTTACCATGAGTCGTGGCACAAAATTAGACATCTCTCTAACTTTTCCAAAACTTTCATAGGTAACAAAAAATAGTGCCATAAAAGTAGGATGGGGACTAAACATTAACAAGAGGACCATACCTAAAAATAAAAATCAACCATTTGACAAAGCATGTTAGATCACGTTCCCTTCACATTTTTCAAAGTGGGCATCTTCTAACTAAATAAACTAAACGAATTTTTTATTCTTGACAAAGTCATATGTATGATATCAACTTAAAGACTTTTTATCTTTTTCTTTTTTTTTTGTGTTAGGTCTTTAATGAGCTTTTCATACATGTTCCATCTATCTGGCCATGTTTATTGTCATGTTAGTGAATCCATGTGAAAATTGTCCAAAAATTTCTTATAGTGTTTCTAATTCTTGTACCTTATTTCATGATATGATTTAACTTTGCACTTGATTTTAGGCCACATAAATTCACCTTTGTTAGAATTGAGATCGAGTACTCAAGAAAACACTTATTTGGCTAACTAGAGCACTCATAGTTACAACTCTAACTTGATTATTTTCTAATAATTATTGTATGTCATAAGGCGAAATCAATTGTATTAAAAATGGACTTTGAACCTAACTCATCCCAAAAGCCAATCAAGATGTGAGGATCGTTCGGAACCATTTCTTATGTACTTTATTGATATGGGTTTCTAATATAACTCCTGCATGCCTAGGGTAGGATATCTAAAACATAGAATAACAGAAATGGATAGTCCAATATCGAGAATGAGTGTAGTATCATATTAAAAATAAACTTTGAACTTAATTCATCTTACAAGCCAGTTTAAGAAATAACAATTGTGTAAGTTCACATAAGGAGACCATTACACAGATGATTCTGACCAGTTGGTTGACCAACAATATCTTGGCATTGAACTACTAGAGCATTGTAAATATGGCGCTTATCGCTGCTAGAAAACCTACATCTAGTAGTAACTAATGATTTGGACGAAATGACCTAACAACATAGTGACATTTAAGTAGCATGAATATTTAATGGTTTGAGATAATTTTAGTTTTATATTTGAATCTTCAATAGTTAGTAAAAATTCAGATAATTTTCTTTCACACTTCAAAAAATATAACCTCGTGTTTTATTTTTTATTTTTTTGCATTTCCATTAAAAGAGAAAACAAATCAAAATTTCTTCTACTCAAACATAGTGCAAGTCGAAAAGACATGTGAAAAATGGCTGGTTATCCTAGCTTAAAGAGTCCATGCCCAAATCCTAACAGAAAGTGGAGCACATGGAAGAAAATAAACATCCATCTCCACTTTTCTTATATTTTCGGTGTCTTATTAGTGGAATCTTAACTACAAATAAAAGTTACGTATTCCTTACGTATTATGGCATTTAAATTTAGTGCTCAAAATCAAACCCGGGGGGCCGCCGCTCCTTTCCAGATGTTCCATGGCGAAAGGACAAAAATTTTCTCCTAATTGGAGTTTGACATAGTAATACTTCACATAGATGATATGCATCACTATATGTATCTCATTACATTAATTTGACGAGGGCATTTACCTAAAAAGTATCTAGTAAACAATAAACCTTATTAATCATATAATTATAAAGTCCTAATTAGACACAAATGAGTCACAAAATAACACTGAAAAATTGCTCTAACTAAAGCACATATTCTACTACAAAAAATAATTTCTCAGTTTTCGCATCCTACATAATTCACTCATAATTTATTTTGGACAGATTGTAAATCATGTGCAAGAAAGAAGTTAAAACATTTTATTATAAACTCATGTTAGCTCGTTTACTCGTATCACATGCAGGACTTTACATTCATTATATTCACTATCTCGATTGAGGATTTACATCATAAGCAATGATTAGGTTACTAATTTTCATTATCTACCACTACTTTCTCTCCACAACAATCACATGCATGGTCCTCCCAACTAGGTTTTGATAGAACATGTAATGTCTCATATTTCCATGATAGTTTTAAAATCCCAATTGTCTACAATTTTTTTTTTGTTCTCAATTATCTACAAGTTGTGTTAACGTGTCATATGCAAATTGGTTTAGGTTTCCCCAAGAACATTGATAAGAAGGGACAAATAGAAATTTCAATTTTCTTACCATTAATTGGTGGCATTATATGTCTTGAGAAGATAAATTATTCATAATGAGTACAATGATAACAAAAGGGCATCCAAAAAAAATGTTCTTTCTTTTTCAATGAAATTGACATATGTTGTAGAGTGGTATCGTGCCATGTTCACTTAATTAACATCATTAAGAGTTCAATTAAATTTGATTAAGCTTTCTAGACAAGTGGTGTGACATTAATATTAAGTTGGCCCGTATATCATGTTAGGTATATCACCTATATTAATTTAATTTCATCTATGTTGCGACCAAATTTTGCATAGTGTTCTGCATGACAAAACAATGAAAAAAATAATATTAGTGTTAAAAAGATAACAATAATAAGTGATAGATGTCTTTCATATTGTTACGAATGATATTTTTTATTCTGTCACAATATGACTTAATAAGTGACAAGATTTTGTGTTTTAAATAGTCTATTATTGGTAGCCAGTGATACATGCATAGTAACAATTTAGTGATAACTTGAATAATCTATGATTTGTTGCAAATTTTTTATCACTAAATTATGAATACATATATACCAATATCAATAATAACAATTTAAACATAGTTCTTCTGTTACCGTGACATTTGTGAAAATTATTATTGTGACAAAGTAAAACTTTTTATTACTTAATTTTATTATCTATAATTAGCGAAAACATTTTACATTTTCACTTAATATATTGCTATTGTGAAATTCAATTTGAATTTGTTCCTGATATCTTCTCCAAAAGTAATAGTGGAAATAATAGGAAAGAATTTGGGAAAAAAGGTCGAGATATACCTAAATTTGTAACTTGTCAATTCCTTTAAATTGACTTCTTGTTAACATAATTGTTATTATTGTTAATCACACTCCTATAATAATCATTATTACTAAGAAATTAGGATCAACTATGCCACCCTATAATTCCTATACTACCTAACATATTCCACTTTTAGAAAAGATGATCAAATCATACAAATGAGCCTACCTACTTGCCCAAATAAACACAACCACCAATCCAATTACTTTGGAGAATTCTTTGGTTATATTTAAAAATATAATCATTTTATTTTATAATATCATTATATGTTTAATAATTCTTAATTCAAATTAAATGATTCGCAAATGTGTTTTATATCACTCAAATGGCATCAAGCTTCTACAAAGCTAACAATCTGATGATACCAAATTTGCCTCACATAAGAAGAGTCGAAAGGTTAAGATAATTTATAAGTTATTTTTCCTTTTTCACTTTTTAAATAGCTTTTTTAGGATAAAAACTTCCACCACGAATGTTAGCAGAACAATACCTCAAAACAAATGAATCTTTCGGTGAGGTTATAGATTTGGACGACATCATAATGCACAATCTGTGGGAATAAAAGTCATGTGTCTCTTTTTAAGCCTCTTGACCGAGAAGGTTTATGATAATGATAAACCTTCCACGTCAAACAATGGATTTGGGCATTATTATAATGGCACCATCGGTGGAAACCAAGGGTCATGTGCTTTTTTCCAATCCCCTTGACTAGTGACTTATGATGATATCAAGGTTATCCCATATTAAAAGAGTCGAAAGACTTCACATAAATCATAAGCTATCTTCTCTCTCATCCTTCAAAGAATTTTTGCAGGACAAAAACCCCAATCAAGAATGTTGACGAAGCAATACCTCAAAGCAGATGAGGTTTTCATGTGAGAACGTGAATTTGAGCCTCATCAGATAATATTTTAATATAACAAATTAACTTTTGGTCGTAATAAAATAAACTTGTTGTTTATACATCAAGATCAAAAACATTTCATTTTAAGAAGCTCGACAAAATAATTTCATAAATTTTCACATGCACAAATAGTTTGGTGTTATTGGTAGTCATCTTCCAATTTATCATTTTTGGAGAGATGAAATGAACAAATAGCACGAGCATTTACCATAAAAAAAAATGTTGATATATCATGCGACCATGTATGAAAAGTGACTCTTACCTAATGCTAAAAGGTTACATTATCATGCATGACCAATGATTCTTACCTCATGCTAATGAAGCTGGTGGGTCATGAAACTTCCTATGATATTATTCTCTATTTTCTGAACTGTAATCATTTCACAAACTTTGTTAATTTTCAAAGACAATTTATATCAGGTTTGAAAACCAAAAGATTATGACTTATGAGATCATTTCTTACTCGTATATGAAACTTTTTCTACTCTATGCAGCTAACTTCGATGATTATATTCACTATTTAACAACTATTAAAGATTTTTCTTGTATTATTATTATACCAAATTTTTGACGTTGTTACATATTGATTGTTGTCTTTCAGAAAAGAAAAAGAATAAAGATGATTAATTAATTAATTTATAATTTTTAAACGTAAAAAGAAGTAAATTAAAAGAAGGATACATATTGTTTTGTGGTGATATTGAGCATGATTACATTATATCAAAATTTCATCAGTTTTGATGTAATATTATTGTAAAGGAAGTTTAAGAAAGAACAAAAAAAAAAAAAACCATAGGCTACCGGTAGAAAAAACTGAACATAAAAGTAAATAATAATTTTAATCAAACAGATTGCTAACCCCCAAAAAAATAAAGATGGGTGAGGAGCAGGTAAAGAAGAACAAGCCAAAAGGGCTTTGCCCACTTGCAGAAATATATGTACAACAAGTTGATTCAACAAGCAGGATCCACATCACTTACACACACAGATACATCACACATAAAAATACAAAACTCCCATAAACACGACACAATACAAACTAAGCATATTCTCAAATGAAGATGAACTGAAATGTTTACCAAATCAATTCAGATACTTCCACAAATTAGCTCCAAATATAAAAATTAACAAAAAATCTAACATCAATAACATCACAACAATTGTTTATCTTTTAAGCGGGCATTGAATTCCCAGTTGTGGATGTCCAAGCAATATCTTTAAGCGCCGGTCTAAGCTCTTTACTGCAGAACTGGTTGTATTCCAGAGTATCGCCGCTAGATTTCTTCACCTCCACCACCAGAAACGACGGCGCCACTGCGAATATATCCGCGGCGATGCCCAACTTCCCTTTTCTCCCACTCTCTTGCCCTTGCAACCTCACACAGTTTTCACTTTTCTTTACGCTGAAATTCTTCGTTTTCGCTACCTCCTCCAGCTTAGAAATCACGCTGCTCGCGGGCCTCGACGTCGCAAATCTCAATTCCTCTTTCTCAACCCTCTTCTCCTCAAAAAGCGGCGACAAATCAAATCCTTCGGACAGGGAAATTATGTGAAAAGCGTTCAATGTCTCTGTTTCTTTCCTCTTTCCGATGTTTACCTCATCTTCTACGGAGAACTCCTGTTCTTCTTTTGTTGGCAGACTTTTCGATAACGATTTCTTGAACCATGAGGAGTCCATGATTTTAGCTATGGTTATCCTCGTGCTCGGATTTGGATCCAGCATTTTGGTGATTAATTTCCGGGATTCCGGTGAGAGCCAAGGCGGGCACTTGAAATCTCCCCGGTAAATCTTTCTATACATGGCGACAATATTATCATCCTGGAAAGGTAAATAACCTGCCAAAAGAACAAAAAGAATCACGCCGCAGGACCAAATATCGGCCTTCGCTCCATCGTACCCTTTCTTCCCGATCACCTCCGGAGCAACATACGCCGGCGTTCCGCACGTTGTATGCAACAAACCGTCCTGTCTGAGATGGTCGGAAAACGCGCTCAGCCCGAAGTCCGTCACTTTCAGATATCCCTCTTCATCTAGAAGCAGATTTTCCGGCTTCAGATCGCGGTGGTAAACGCCGCGGCTGTGGCAAAAATCGATGGCGGAGATCAACTGCTGGAAGTAATTGCGGGCGACGTCCTCTCGCAGCCGCCCCTTTGCGATCTTAGCGAAGAGTTCGCCGCCGCGGACGTACTCCATGGCAAAGTAGATCTTTGTTTTACTCGCCATAACCTCGTGGAGCTCGACGATGTTTGGATGGTCCACCATCTTCATGACGGAGATCTCGCGCTTCACTTGCTCCATCATCCCGACGCGAATCACCTTCTCCTTGCCAACGATTTTCATCGCCACGCTCTTGCCGGACTGCAAATTCCTCGCGTGGTACACTTTCGCAAACGTACCATGGCCCAAGAGCCGGCCGAGTTCGTACTTACCGTGTAGAACACCGCCGCATTTTTCGTCGTACGCCATGGTCATTTCTGAGAAAAAATTTGATTGGTTTCGTGTATAAGTAGTTCAGATAAAAAGTAATTGAAAGTAGTGGTGGGATGGGGTATTTCAGGTGGTGGAGGTGGTGGCGGCTGTGGTTTCACCCGTCTTCGACGTGTTTCCGGTGGCAATTACGGCCGCTAGTAAGCGGTTTCTTGGCCCTTCCGCCGCCCAATCGGGGGTTAGAAACCGTAGTTCTTCTCATCTCTCTGCATTCCCTGGGGGAGCTCACTCCAATTTCGTCGGAAAATTAGAGAAATTAATATGAGAAATTTCTAGGATTCGTATAATGCACCCCCAAAAATTGGCTTAAGTTCCAATCCTTTCAAGCTAACCGCCAGGGGGATAAATTTATAGGCGGCTTCAAGGGCATATTTGTCAATTAGTTCTCTCTCTTTCTCCTGCAATTACAATCGGACGGTTGTGAGAGTAGGTAAGGTACGCGTGTCAAGACTTGGGAAGGGATATGACTGATCATTGGACCTATGTGAATAATGGGGACCTGAAGCGTGCCCTGCACGTGGGTCTAGGGTTTTCGAATTGACAAACCGCCGTTGCCTAATGACTTATTACCCTTTTGTCCTCCCGGCCGATTTGCCGCATTTAGTACATTCTTTTGTGTGAATTCGGTGGGGCCCAAGTGATGGGTAATTTAATTTCCATTTTTGGGGACTCTAATAATTAATAAGAGGTGATTATTATAAATCTGTCATCAAAGCATCGGTATTAATACTTCAAATATCAGATACACCACTCAGAACAAGAAAACTATACTATTCGATAAAAAAATTCACCATTGATGATAATCAAACTCATAATCTTTTGAAAATCAAAGAATTTAAGAACTCCACGTTCCACTTGAACAAGGACTCATTAGTAAAATATTGATTTTATTTTTTTAAACTCTCTAGTGGTGTTTACAAATTGTGAAAGTTACTTATTTGATTATGAGCTACTAAAATTTCTTTTTGAGTATTTTGAAAACCCTATTTCTGCTGTAATTTCACTAAAATCAATTAACAATAATATGTAATTTAATAAGCAGCCTTGAATTATGTAAGTCAATCCAAATAAAAATAAGTGAATATGATTCTAAGCATCAACACTTTTTGTTCACTCACAGTAAATTATTTGATAGTTTCCAAAACACCAAGTAATTTTGATTTTTTGCATAATTTATTGCAAATACTATCTAAATGCATAATGAATCATAAAATTTTCGGTACATGATAAATTGCATTAATCCAATATTAAAACTTTCAAGCCTTGTAAAAATATTTTTATCTGTATGGATACCGGATGTTGGATATTATAATAATAATAATAATAATAAATTTTCGGTGTTATTGCATTTTCACTTAATGCTTGGCCTAATTCAGAAAATATCCAAATTAAGGAATTATGAAGATTCCCCTTGAAAAGGTAACTCAACTGATCTTGGTTTAAGGTTAGGTTTTAATTATTGTTCGCTTTTCCTGTTGTAAGATATTAATGATGTGAGAAGGATTATATGTCTATCTTCACACTGAAGTAAAATACATATGCTTATACGTATACAAATATAACTGTATATACTCCCATCCCCATTTTTGCAATGCCCCATTGCGTGTGAAATGATAGGCGAACATATAAAAGTTCGAGTTTCTCCAATTTTTTTATTCTAAAAATAACTTTTAATAATCAAAAGTATTGGTTATTATTTGATTAAAATATGATGTATCATCGTGACAAAATTTCACTGCAAGCATAAAAATTTTAATCACATCAAAGTATATCTTCCTAAAAGGCATTCAATGGAGATTGTTTTGAAAGTATTCCTCAAAAAATTAAACGTAGTTAGAATTGTGTTAATCTCTCGACTCAACCAGTATGAAGATACTAGAGGTTTAGAAATATGTACATGATCTTCTTGTTTCCACCCATGGCACCAATTATTATGATTCAAATTCATTTTCGACATAGAGACTTAATAATATGAAGGTTTGTCTTGTTGTCTTGTATTCAATATTATTTTAATTAAAAAGTGTATTTCTATCATGTGGAAGAAGAACTGAATATATCAGTTTTTTCGAGTCCTTCGATTTAAAATTATTTAAAAAAATATATTAAATACCCATATAGATTAAAGGAAATAGAGAGATGTGACTTGGCATCCAATAACGTCACGTCACGCATGAAGTAGGGCCATGGCCATCACATGAATACCATCGCGGAGGTTTGTCATGACCGCCCGAAACAAGCCATTCATTGGAGTATGACCTCCACCAGAAGTTGCCTAGCCCCTATATACCAATATCATATTTTATTTTATAATTGAAATAATCAAATTATAATTTCATTTCCTGTTTTCTATTTGCTACCAATAAAAGACGTTCAATTTAACAATTTCCTGGAAATAACAAAAGAAAAATATATCCCTAATTGTTTTAACGAAAAAACAATTATACAAAAAAAAAAATACATAATAAAAATTAGAGAAAATATTTATACATACTATTTTGTTTTTTTATTCCTTTTTGCTCATGGGATCATCTGTTCTTTGAATACCATGTACTCTATTGAAACTCAAATTCGCATCCAATCTATTCACAGGATGTGACACAAATCACGTTTATACCTTAAGTCACCTCCGCTTGAGTCACAGGCACGTGCTCGCTAAACCCAATAAACTCATCATATTATGTTGTTAATTAATTGATCATTTATACTTGCAAAACAAATCTCAATGAAATATTATTGTAATTTCATAAATTGAATTAACAACGGAAAATATTAATGAAATTTTTTAAACCATAAAAAATATTATTGAAGAACATGAATATTTAAGGGTAATCAAGGTAAGTATCCGTTCTTTTGAATATACACAATAACATAGACATATTGTTACGGAACTAGTAAATATAAAAATATGTAGACATGAATCTTCTAAAAGATTTTAACCATAGTATCAAAGAAGTTAAATTAAATTGATTCCTGGATCTAATGCCAGCCTAAAAGACAATTTTTCTACTAAATTTATCATTTTTCAAGTTGTCTCATCGGTAATTACTATTTATTAATGAAAGAAAATGTAGAAATATCTCTACTTTTATTAATTAAATTAACAAAATATTTTCCTTCCATGTGATGTAAATACAGATCCTGCTAGGAAATTACTTGATTTTTGTATTTAATAGTGATATTTGAAATGGACGGCTGTGGACTCTTTGGACTTTGGAGCGTGCGAAGAGACTACGTCGGTCAAAGAAAGCGCACAGTATTATTATTTGGCGGCCCCATGAAATGACAAATTTGCCCAACGGCGACAACAAATTTTTTCAGTGTCTTTCCACTATGCTACCGGGAAGCTAGAGTGCAGTGCTGGTTGACGTATGTGCATAACATAAATAAAATATCGTATATATTAAAATATAATACATATTTAATAATGAAAATACATTTAATATTAATATATGTGAATTTAATATAAAAAGAAAATTATTAGATTTTGGGTAATTATCAAAGTAAGTTGAGATTAAGAATATATTAGAAATAACACGTCATATATGGAAAAAATATAGGCCGATTTCTAATTCAAATCAACATATATATGTTGATAGGATTTTATTCTTAATATAGTTAAATTTATGGATGATCAGGATTTTTTTTTTTAGTTGAATTTAAATGTCATCAGGATATATTTGAGTAAAGTATTATATTTGTATTAATTCAATATTTCGTTTAGAGACTTAAAATGTTGAATAAAGGATGCAACTCATGAGTTGTGACACGTGATATGACAATAAAAAATATTGAGCATCTTTTATATTTCTTTGAAAATATCATCCATTTTACTCTCAATTGCTAATTGAATTATCAGATTAATAATTATTCTAAATGTTATCTTCATATTTGCATATTTTCAATCATTTTTATACTATTGATTAATAAAACAAATTAAAACAATTCAATTTCCTTGTCACTTCAAATAATTACTTGAGCTACATCATATGAAATAAAGTGATCACAATCCTAGTAATCAGATAATCGAATATTTATAGAAGTTCGGTACCTTAATAATATTCTCATGTGGTGGATTGATTGCATATTCTAAAATAATTCTTATTTACAATAGGTCTAAGCAATTATCATATCGTTTATCGATTCAATTTCAATGTTTCATTCGTAACATTTAATTACAGCGGTCAGGATTTCAATTAATATTTGGTCTTTAACCAAGTAAATTTAGTTTTTCATGATCTTCTCTTTCTCACCTCTCATTAAAGAATTGAAATTTAATAACTTCATAATCCAAAAATACATCTAATATTTACAACTATAATTATGCTTTTATGATTGTTAATCGTTGTACGGTGCATAAAAGTGCTTGTAATTAGGCTCATAAATTTGCATAAAATGATTAATTAATTAAATTATTGTGTGGACAAACCGTTGATTAGATGTGCCTAATTCTTGTGTATGAAATTAGAGAGCCGTATGCAATTAGGTTTCTTCTTGTTTGGATTAGTTTTGGCTTTCTCTCACTTGCCATTGGATTGCTTTCTTGGCATTGTGCCAGCCGCCATATGACCTTTTTATCGATTATTTATTGGATAATTCATAGTTATCTCAAACACTTCTTAAAATTTAAATAACTATTATTATTACATCTTTTACTGCCAATTCAACTAATGAAAAATTTAACGAAATTTGTATAATGTTATAATTATACTTCTTAAATTTAACATGTCGAGTAGAACATTACAAATAGATCCCTAATGTCACACGTGTTTTTTTAAATTTTTCGTCAACTGAACCAACGATAGGAGATGTACGTAATGATAATTATTCAAATATCTGGAGTGTTGAAGTAATTATGTTTTGTTTAATCTGGTTTAGTTTATTAATCCATATGCTTGTCATTTGTTTAGATTTCTTTAATGTTCACGAGTTTATGTCCAAATGCCAGGTCATAAGGGTAATTAAATTCTAAACAATCACAATCAATTGTGTGCGATAGACAGCTAGCTGTGATTATTTTATTACTTACATGCTAAAGATCTAGAACAACAGGAAAGGACCTCATGGATTGGCTGGCTCGAGGCTCAATAATTAGATATATTATATGCATTTGATACATTATTCTCCAAAAAAAGAAAAAAGAAAAAAAAAAGAAGGAGAAAAAAAAAGAACGAAAAAGAAATATTTGATACGTTATTATTTATCGATATTTACTATTACAAAAAAGAACATACTGCGACCAAAAAATACAATTCTAAAAATTAAGTGATAATGAGAATTACGATTTATTCTTTGTTAAATTAGTCTTTGGATATGAAGTTTTAAGGGATTTATTCTTTCTTATTGCGATAACCCTTCGCGCGATAAGAAAAAATGGAAAGAAAGAAAAAATTGAGAAGTTTATGAAGTAATTAAATATCATAATTAACTCATAAAAAAATAGCCTATTTTAAAATGTGCTTAATTTTTGTTCAAATTAGGCACCTTAAAAAAGGTTGTCGTTAAAAACACTTTAAGTTGTTGGAATTCTTAGCCATGGAACCTAGTAGGAAGATTGGAATTGTGTGTGGAAATTCTAATTTTTTCTTTGGGTATAATATTCAATTAAAATGAAGCACTCAAATTTAAGACTTCATTGCCCCCACATCACATAATTGCCCACCAAATACATTTTCTCTATAAGAAATTGATTTTTCAACTTTCTTAAGAAACTTATTAATGGCCAAGAACAAGAAAACAATTGAGTGGACTGAGCATTTCGAAATATAAACTTGCGAGTCAATGTAGGGGGAAAAAAAAAAAAAGAAGAAGAAGAAGAAGGAAAAGAACGAAAAGAAAAACAAAAGAAGTGTATAGCATGGGTGATCAGATGTTACGTAAAAATATAAAGATTGTCAGTAATAATATATTGTAAGTGACAATAACTTTCATTTTATTACTAATAATATCTTTTATGTGTCAATTATTTCGTATTGTCACAATATGTTTAACATAGACAAAAAAGAGCATTTTAAATTTTCACCGTAGACAATTTGTGACGCATATATAATAATAATCATCATCATCATCATCATCTACTAGTGACAACAAAAATTGTCACTATAATTAGGTGATAAGATTTTATTATCACTAGATAGTTAATCATCAATTAGTGATAATATAAATACATTTTTGTCATGATTAAGTTTGTTAAATATCGCTCTTGTAACAAAAATATAATTTCTTGTGACTTTTTACATAGAATTTGTTTTCACACACACACACACACATATATATATTATTCATGCCATATTCTTTTTGTAGTGAGTTAAAATAACGCAGAGGAGAAGTTATTAAATTTAATATTTGAATGTAAATTTTTTTAAAAAAAATATTAATAATAATAAACCTTCACATTTATATCATGCTCTTGTAATCTTTCTAGTAAGTTAGTTGAATACTTGAAATGGTATTTTGGATTGGTTCATGGATTTGAGCATAATAAAATTAAAATTATATACGACTACTATTATATGGCTTACGCATGGCCCCACGACCTCTTGTCAAAATGGCAAACTCAAATTCCAACCTTTCTTCAACTATTTTATGGTTGGGAATATATATAATTAAACGATTTTATAATATGTTATCTATTTGAATATTATTTACGTGGAAATTAATATGACTCTTTAAAATAGATTAGAATCACTCTAGTCCAAATGCTAATTAATCTGTTCCTTTCAACAAATAAGATTAATTAAATAAATCAATTAATTTATGCAAACGTTTAAAACGTAACAAATTATGAGAATATAAAACGTTTCTTTATTGTTTTAACAAGTTATAGCATCTAAGTTTGAATTTTACTTGTTGAAAGGAAATATTTTTCCTGGGGTGTGACGCGTGAAGTTAAAGAAAGTGTCTCATAATGTTTCCCTCACCAAAGAAAAGAAAATATAATTTTTGATTAAATGACATGTAATTGTATTTGTCAATAAATTCTCTTCATCTTATCGC
Organism: Handroanthus guayacan; assembly: GCA_014898755.1. Lineage (NCBI taxonomy): Eukaryota > Viridiplantae > Streptophyta > Magnoliopsida > Lamiales > Bignoniaceae > Handroanthus > Handroanthus guayacan. The sequence continues at coordinate 157,311 of JACFYI010003588.1, read as the reverse complement.
AGTTATTTTAGATATATATATTTTTTTCAATATTTATTTTATCGTGAGTTCATTCTATAAATATGTATATAAACTGATTCATTGTTAAGTACTTTAGTTGTAACACCCGAGATTTCCTTGATCAAATATACAAGACGATTATTATAAAATGTGCAACGATTTAATTTCGAAACCACATATCACGTCCCAATTATTTTTCTCTTGATTAGGCCTCGATTTTTACCATAATTTCAGCCCAAACGATGACCCAAACTTTCCCTAAATTTCGGCTCACATATATGTATATATATACATACACACTAGAAACCCTAAAAAATTAATATATGTACACATATACACACACCAAATAAGTCCAAATTTATATATATATATCGTATATATGTATACCATCCAATCAAAATGATGAAAAAAGCATGGCCAACCTTCCCTTGTGTAAGAAAGCACCATGGCATTTGGTGG
>JACFYI010003588.1:134610-145802 GCA_014898755.1 Handroanthus guayacan | reverse complement strand
AAATTTTAATTTTTTTTTTTCTGTTTTCTGTTTTTTTTTCCCACCCATTTTGTTCTTGAAATATGCGTGGCATTTTGATGTGAAATGGTTAAATTATCATTTCTCAAAATACTCATCTTTTAGTTAAATTATCAAAATATATTTTGTCCTAGTTTTTTTCCCCTACATATATATTATAAATATTTAATCATTATAATTACATGAAAAAGTTAACGTTAAATAAAATTTCTCCCTATTATACAGACAAAAGAATAACTAATTTAATATTTACACAAAAATTCAGCTTTAGAAATTGACGTATATTGCAGTAGATCAATAATAAAATCAAGTAAAAAAAAAAGGGCAAACAATCCAGTAATTATTGAAGTCTATGAAGTTCGAAAATAAGCATAATGAATAGAAGAGCCTCAAGGGCTCATGAAAGGCCACCATAACGGCGTAATTTCCATTAAACACGTTCTAAATCATGTAAAAGAAAGGAACAAAACATTATCTCTTGAATTCAATTAAGTTCTTTTTCTTCATATTTGAACACGTAAATTTACTTTTAATTATATTTACTACGCTGATTCAAATCAAAATTAATGATAAAGATTTTTTTTAATTATATTTTGATGATATCCAAATTTATCATCATATATAAGACATTCACAATGTTCAGATACTATATTGCTAATATCTATGCCAAGATCTTTATCCTTAAAAGATGCCTACATTCATCTTCCACTCTGAGGTAATGCCAAAAGAGACATTTGACTCTCAATCTCCTAAGATTGATGAAATAACGCTCCACCCTGTTTTCTTGCCTAAAGTCAATTTTATTTCAAAAAAAATCCTACTTCACATTATCACGATTACTTAGAGGGGGAAAAAAATCGGCAAATCAAATTTGGTAGAAGTTTTTCGAAATTGGTGTAATATAATCTTATTATTAGGATAAATTATGTTAGCCATCACAATTAAAAGAAAAGACAATTATCTCAACACCCCTGATAATTGCAGGAATATCGTAACTATTAATTCAGCTAATGAAAATTTTACAAAGCCTAATATCACAATTGCAATTAGAAACTCCTCCCCCCACCCCCCAACAAAAAAATAATAACAATTAGTACAAGTAAAATACTTGAAAATCTAACTTGCATTAAGTTTTCAGAGATCTAATTACAACATATGGGCTCCATTATGCTTTTCCATCGGATGGACTAATTACAGAGTGCATTAACACAATTTTCCAAACCACATGCAGTTTTTTCGTAATTAGTTCAAATCTTAGGGGTTTTGAGGTAATTTTAAAGAAGCCCAAAATTATTCCAGCACATTTCTTCTGTAGCACTTCTTTATTTATTTTGTACTCTTTGATAGTTACTTCACACGCTTAAAAGAGAAAATGATTGAGAAGTACAATGAGTCATATAGGTAAATTGTCCATGAATGCTTAATCATATGATTAAAAAATCCTCAAATGCTTTGAAGGCTTCAAGCACAATAATTGATTTTTACCTTTTTCTTGATAGATGAGTTATGTATCAGGACAATAACATTCGAAATCAAGTACCAACAAAAAATTTCTACAAAACTACTATAAAGTAAAAAATCAAATAAGGCTACAATTCAGTAAAACAAAAATTAAGTCCTAGGTGATCGAACAGGTAACCTCATGACCATGAAACCTTTCCCTAGTCTATGTTTCAAATATACTATTTTGACACACAAGTCATACAAGCAAGTCAATTACACAAACATATTTAAAATCACAAGTCCAGATTTAGAATACCATTAGCCCAATCCCAAGTCGAAGTCCACCTTAATAGGCTTCGTATGATTATGCTATGCACCAAATCATAGGTCATTGGCATTGAAATATGGGCTTCAAATCTTGGTGCCATAGGATAATCTTTTGCGAGAATTCAGACCAGATCAGAACTAATCAAACCCAAACAAACGCAATTATTACTGTTCGATGCCCGAATCGGACCCGAAATATTGTGAAGTATAGGTCCATTAATATAAAATTCAAGTACGATAAATATCCGAAACCTAATAACAAAAATTCCACCCGAGACATCATAAATAATAATCATATTAGAAAAACATGCATTAGAACAAAATACCTCAAATGCATAAAAATTTTTACATTATTAATTATATATACCACATATCATATAAAATATTATTGTTTCAGTGACAAGGCACTTACTAAAATTTGAATTTAGGGTCCCTAGAAAATCTGATTGCTCAAAATCGTGTATATTTATAATCATAAATAGTCCGTCAAACATTAAAAATCCTAAAATTCAAATTAGAAACTCATACCATACTCCACCTACTAAAAGCCCTGTGCCACTAAATAAAATTGAAACAATTACGATCAACCAACAAAAGGTAACAACTATCTCAGTGTGTTCCAGGGAAAAGGTACCCTGGAGTTACAACTTTCCAAACTACATCTTGACAAAAAATGAGAGCAACATAACAATAACCCTGTAGCCTAACAACTACTGTTTTGTGCAACTACTGCAAAAATATGAAATCCCTAAACTGCTTATCATATACAAGCCCGACTACGAACTTCTCCATGCTATCAATGTTACAAAATCATGGATCTGATTCAAGGTTCAAAACCATTTCACAACACCACCATTTAACAAACAAGAATTGATAGCATACCTACATTGACCTATTGAGTATTTGAGAAGAAGGGTTAGTAATAATTACGACTAATTTCGTTGACAGAGATTAGATTGATGCAGTGGTAAATTGATCATTTACTATTTGCTGGAGTAACAGGGAAGTTCTCTTCTGGCTGCTTTTGCCACAAGTAGTTGGAAGCCTCTATCCACCGTGGATGGACAAGAAATTTCTTTTCCTGCACTGCCCACCGGGATTTATCTGTACCAGCATCCATGGAAACCACATGTGTAACTGATGCATCGAGTTTGGTTGAGCATGTGGCTCCTAGCTGCTCGGCCATTTTCCATAAATGATGGTGTTCGGCTGGGAAATTAGTTGGAAAAACATGGGTGAATACAATTTTGCAGTCCCTCAAGACTTCCTTGCGAATGGTTTTTAGCACCTGTCAAGTGATAGGAAAGACGAAGATCAAAGCATGATGACTTTGTAAACACCAAAATCCAGGTAGAACTTCTAAATGTCAAAATAAACATTTCTACGTTCATTACTGCAAATAGATGAAATCAAATGATTATATCAATAAGGAAACAAGGGCTATATTCAGAAGCGTTCATGAACAAATTTGGCGTCCCAAAGCAAAAACAAACATATCCCGACAAATTTCAATTTTTTCCCTAAAAATATTATATGAAAATTTCTGAAGTCATTTCATCAATCAAAAACAATATACTTTTAAATTTTCCAATCACTATTTTATTAACATAAAATATACATTTTTCAATTATTAAACCACAATAAAAATAGATTACAATAATATATAAGTTTTGATGCGACGCCACTAACCAAACAAAAACTTACACAAAAAGATATATACAATAAAATTTATCTTTCTTGCAAAATAAAACCAAATATTACTTCATTTTCGACAGATTCTCCATCTTCAATACCAAAAAAATATTCTTCCAAATTTCTCTCTTAGAAGTCCCAAAATCAAATCCAAACATTCCCCCTTACCAAATGAAAGCAAGTTTCATTTTTCAAGATTATCCAAAAATTGACCACATACAAGATCAACCTAGACAAGACAGTATGAATAATCAGTTTGGATTGTTCCGGCTCATTTGAATCATTTCACATGCAAAATATTCCATTTCTCCCATAAACATTTAACTCAGATACATAGAGTTATTTATGAGAAGAATAGTTGCAAACGAAATTGCTTCATTTGGATAGAGCAGACTCTTGCGTATATTGAACTCATACCCTTAAAAGATTTTGTTCCACTTTCGATAGAAGTTATAGACTTCAACTTTGATTATTTTACTGCTCTATCCTATAGACTTCTATGGAGAAGAGGAAACATCAATAAAGCAAACCACGCTTCTTTTCTTTCAGCCTGAAGTGCCTTCCCAGAACCCCAAAAAGGAAATCAAATGCCTTCCCAGAACCCCAATAAAGAACGAGAAAAAGTTAAATCTTTACGCCTAATTTAGCTGCAAACCAAACAGATTGCCCCAAAAGTAAAATGCTTCGCCCCAACTTCCATGCTTCAGCAGTTAAAACAGACATGACAGACAACACCAACGACCAACTAAAAAGAAAGATTCTCAGCCATGCAAAAGCGAAACTTACCTGTCTCACGTCTCGGTCTTCTAGATCATCCTTGCGGCCCTGAAATAGTAGTCATCAATCAATGATATTAAAAAGAAGTTCATTAAAATTTTGGTTATTTAGTATTTGGGAGAATAGAGCAGCAGTACCTCATCAAAGAACAAACTGTGGACCCGCTGAAGAATTTTAAGTACAGTAGCCAGTTGTCCATCAGTCTCACTTTCATCGCTTCTTAGTTCAGAAAGTGATTTACAGTTGAAGCCAAAGTGCTTGCAACTCGAAGCAAAGAAGTGATATCTTTCCATTAATATCAAATTCTCCTTATGCTTTCCCCATACCTAAGATAAATAACAACAAATCTATTAAATCCTCCTCATGCTTTTCCCAATACCCATACTTGAAAGGCAGGCATCAAGTGTGCCAACATGAGTAAATGAAGGCAGATCATGCTCAGTCAAGCAGAAAAAAAGCAAGACAACGAAGTTGCACAGCACAATGCAAAAAGGGACGCTTACAAGCACAAATGCATAGGGCATTCATTCAGTCAATGATAGGACTAATAAAACATTTTAGTTATTGCTTGTTGATCAAAAACAATTTACAGTGATATGTTTGACATATTAGCCAAACTCGCCTCAACAAAATCTTCCCAGTGTTAATAAATTCAAAACCACATTCTTCAAACTAGAGGATGCATACTTTCTGCAGTACCAAAACTTTCAGCTCCAATTGTTTAAAATTGTTTTATGAAAGAACCACAAAAAGACGAGGTTCGCATCAGGAGATCTGCACAAAAAGTAGCCCTATGGAATCATCAATCAAAACCAAAACACGCACGCACAAGGAATTAGGGAGACACATGGGTTGTCCTATATACAACAAAAGACAAATGAAGCACCTACTAACCCAGCACAGCTAATACAGTCAAACTAAACTAGCAATACTCTGCAATCACTTATACAGTGTAACAACACAAGTAAGGTGACAATAAAAATCACCTGAACAGGAGACAGAATACTAAGGGAATCTTTGGTAGGGGTTACAAGGGTGGATTATACTAACTTGTAGCCCCTTGTAGCTCCTATGCTATCCCAATAGCAGGCCGGCCCACTTCTGCTTCGAGGGCCATCCCCTACTATTTCTTCTATAACTAATATTACCTCCTCCCCATAGAATCAATTAGTATGGGATAATGAAATTTCAATAATGTTCCTAAAACTGCAATCCCCTAGAGGTAATGCACTTTATGAAGAGACATTCATGTCTTTAATCTAAGAGTTACAAATTAGTAAAGGCTAACAAACACTTGATTAGATATACGAATATACTATTTTAATATTATCCACAAATTAATAAGGGCTACCAAAGTCAAGACTAATTTACATGTTTCTATAATTCAGTAGGACTACCTATTAGTATGAAAAATTAATACGACATACCAAATAGCCCCTAAGGCTGTTTATAAGTCTCTGAACTTTTCCTTTCATTTATATTTTTTAAAGCAGAAATATAATGACATTCTGCCACATGAGAATTTGAGAAACAAAAAATTCAGTATTCAAAGGGTCAAAGCTAATCCGACTCCACATAATTATCAGAAACAACATTAAAAACATAGCCACAGATCAGAATGACAGCATAAAATCCAGAATTCAAATCATTCAATTACCGCTTCTGTATCATCAAGGATAAGGACTGCACTTTCTTGCCCCAAAACAACATCAAGACCCTTTTGATGCCTTGTTGTACAATCCCCTTGCGCAATTATTCTGGAATTAAAATAAATATCTCCAGGGTCGAGCAGCTTTGCCATTTCTAAAGCATAAGGACGTTCACCCATTGTGTATATGTACATCTCAAACAAATTACTGGCTTCTTTCAAGAAGGTGTGCACAAATGGCCTCAACTTGGTCATCATGTGCATCCAGCCCAATCTGAATAGGCTGCTTTTTAAGGTATCTGATCATTTGCAAGCGAGAGGTCAAGGAAACTATATATGGAATAGAATCAAAGCCAAAAATGGATAACAAATCGGTTTTCACCACAAAATAAATAAATAAATAATAATAATAATAATAATAAATAAATAAAAATAAAGAAATAAAGAAATTGAAACGCCAATAAACACAGTAAGAAAAAGAAGTGAAAGGTGACAAGGCTTAATTGAACTTCCTTCGTAATTAATACCATTGCAATTCTTTGATCACCTCATATCAATGAGACATATTTGAGCTTCTTTATCATTTATTAACTTATTTATCTATTTATCCAATTGTCTGGTGGGTCATGGGGCGGATGGATAAAAAATTTACTTCTTCAAAACCTAGGAAGCAAGGGTCCTTTTTTGGTGAGCGTGGGTGTGTGTGTGTTTGTGTGCTTGGTTACAAAAATTTCATTTCTTTCGCAAGTGCTTGGCAGCAATATTGAGTGATTAAAGGGAAAGATAGACAAACCTACTGAAAACATGAAGATGCATCATCAAAATAATGCAAATTGTTAAAGCAAAAAAAATTATCAAACCATGGACTACAGCAATTGATAAAGAGAATATACCAGGCAAAGCATCCCTTTGATCATGCAAGTATCCTTCTTCCGCCGTAATATCAGCTAACCGGGATGAATTGAGCAGCGTATGATCTAAATCAAGAACCAAACAAAGTTTCCTGTGCCGTAGCAAGTTCTTTAAGTCTTTGTCACGTAATCGAGCTACCTCATCATTAGCAAGCCTCAGATTCTGCATGCATGTTATCTTTACTTAGAAAGACAGCAAAAGAGCTAGATTCATGATCTTTCCATACATTGACAATTAGTACCGAATGTCATTTGATGACAGCAGAACTGCAAAATGACTCTTCACAATACAGAACATGAGGGTAAAGAAATTCAACTTTTTGACTCGTTTATTTTCCTAAAAGGTGCCTGTTTATCCTCCATCCTAGGCCTAGATTATTATGCTTCTTTCGAACAAGCTAAATCTAAGGGCTATTAGCACAACCAATTAAAAATCACAGCCTTCAATGAATTAATTCATCATCATTCCACATTTTTAACTTAGACCATTTTTCCAATTTTCTTCTTTATGAATTCACCTCTTTCTGTATCTGCCATTGAAAACTTTGATTATCCTATTATATATTTCTATTAGTCATCTTGTTGAAGGGGATACTTGCCTTAGTCCTTTTTACCCACACCAGGGCCCTTTTCTTCTTTTCCTTTTTATCCTATTCACGGTGCCAAGGGAATGGGTACTTTGTTTATTATTCACTTCCCCTATAAGAGCCCTTTTTTCTTCCTTTTTCTTCCTTCTTTTTCTTCCTTTTCGTTTTGTTGGTGGGGATACTTCCACACCAGTGCCCTTTTCTTCTTTTCCTATTTATCCTATTCACAGTGCCAAGGGACTGGGTACTTAGTTTATTATTCACTTCCCCTATAAGAGCCTTTTTTTCTTCCTTTTTCTTCACGGTTAGTAAGCACTCCGAAAACTGTTAAAAAACCAAAAGTCTCTTTTTCGTTGTTGTTTTCCATTAGATCTTTCTCAGAGGATTCTAGGTTCGATTTGTGCCAAGGTTTCAAATGTACTTAGTTTATTATTCACTTCCCCTATAAGAGCCCTTTTTTCTTCCTTTTTCTTCCTTCTTTTCGTTTTTGTTTGGGGGTTTGGACTGCAAAGGTTGCTATTTCATGCTAGCGAAGGTTGCTATTTCATTAAGAAGGAACATAACCTATATTAAGCACATGACGACTTCAACGCATATCTATCACAGCAGGATAAGTCTTCAACATTTCAGAACATGATTAAAAGGTCAGAAATAAAATGCCAAATAATGTAACAATATATTTCGAGAAAAAAACCTTATGTATGTACCCAAATGGAACACCAGTTTCATCATCCACTTTTTGCCCACATTTCATGCACATCCCTGCATAAACACCAGGATGTGGGCACAGAGTATTCTTAGGTGATGATGACCCTGCACAAGCAGAACATATAGCAAAAATATCAGGGAATTTTTAAATTTTCAGGTTGTAAATTTTGATAAATGCAAATCAGAAAGAGTCAAATCTCTTTTTAGGAATGGTGTGAAAGATAAAAAGGGGAAGACATAGTCAATAAAGAAGAGTATGCTATAAGCAGAAACAGCAACACAAAAGCAGATTAACTAAAACTATGCATCAAATTGCAGCATGAAAGGTAGAATGAAGGAGGACAAGGTGAGGACAATGCATAAGGGCCACGAAACGCATTCCTGTACCATAACAGGAGTAAGTTCATGCATTTTGAAACACAATTGTCCAATCGTGCTTCTTATGTCGCTCAGGTCCAGCTCCAAAACACAATTTTACTAATGTTGTATTAAGTGCAGAAGGCAGAATAAGTCAGCAAGTACTTGTACAACATATTATCAAATTATTTATATGTCAATCCAAGATAGAGATCATAGCCAACAGCATGGATATGATTTGCAAAATAAACTAGTAAGAGGAAAGACTACAAGCAGTCATAAATTTCTACAAAAGATGTTCATGCAATAGGAACATCCATCTCATTTTTCTTCCCTCCGTTGGAAGAAAGGCCAGCTAGTGCCTATCAATTTTCACAGCCATCATGCATTAACAGAATGGAATTATTCTACATATAAAATAATTCAACTAACAATGAACTCACCACCTGAAACTTCCGCTGATTCTCCTTGAGATGAGGAACTTTGCAGATTTATTATGCCTTCTGATAACTCCACCTTGCGCCTTTTAACTCTACAGTAATGAAATAAATTTTAGAAATAAACCATACTTACCACAAGAGGAACAGTAGCTCACAGATCAATCGAAAATGTGATTCACTTAGAAAATATCAAGAGCAGCAAAAATGTATTGGTGCATTTGCAAGTGTAGGCAACTATAATCAAATTACTTGTAGAACATTATTCCCGTTATCCAAGTATTAACCAATGACTCAAAGACAACTGAAAGCATCCACTTTCACCTACAACAAACTTTAGTTCGCACACCTAGCCCCCCAAAAAGCTTGAATCAATGTCAGACCCAAATCCGATTTATTAAAAAGGCATCATCAGCTTTAGTATACCTCTTAAGATCTAAGTCATAGTCGCCCTCATCACCAACATCACTCTCCTCTACTTCCGCAACCTCTTCAGGATCAGCTGATGCATCAGAGGCAGTATCCAACTCTGCATCCAGAAAGGCTGCTAAGTCATCACTACTTGATGAGGGTACAGGAGAATCCGCTGCTAAACTCATCTGTCATGCCGTGCAAAAAATTTCATTAGTAACAACTATAACATAGAGTAAATGAAAAACTAGAAACAACTTTACTTGCAAGCAATTTAGCCAGATATTTCCTACCACGACTTAAAACTTCAAAGAACTATGATGCTCAGCATTCCAAAGTCTGACTCTTACTGGGATTCGATCCCATGAGCTAAAGCTAGCTAGGGGAAGTCCACTAATAGTGAGGAATCAATTACAAACAAACGCTATAAGACACACCACCACCAGGATCACCAGTGTGGAAAACAGGAATTTTTCTTCCATGTTGCTTTCCATAAAGTATAAGGACAAAGAAATTAGAAAAATCACTTTGACAGATCCAAAATCCCATGCAAGGACACATTGAGCCCTAAATAAGGTAGGAAAATTAAAATTGTAAAGAAACTAGGCAAATTCATCAAATCCTCTCTCCGTTCCCATTTTCAATTCTGCAGAAATAGAGGTCCTCGGAGGATTTCCTATCTCATAGGATACGTGGATCAGGATGCTATGAGACAGGATAACTAATAACAACTCAAAAGACGCAGTCAATTAAATATACAACAGACAAATGGAATTGAAAAACAATGATAAAAACATTTAAAACATAGGTAACCATTCTGCAAGCTAAACATTATGGTATGAATTACACTGACCCCGGAAAAGATACCGTAACAAATTATTAGTTTCACGGTTAACACAAGGAAAATTTCTACCAATTCACATCTTGAACATTCAAATAGTTAACTTCTTTTTCTCTACAAATACCAAGAACTAGTGCATCTGGTGCATCACCGCGTGATAAATTTCTCAAAATTTTATCAAATAGTATATGTGTTCCTTTCTTGGCCAAATCCACCCTTACTTGTATCAGAACCACAAAAATATCAAGGTGAAGTTTGACCCGAACAGAGACACACAGGCTAAGCACATTCAAAAGCTCATATTTTACTTATGGTTAATGTTCCTAATTGTAATGTGCCTCAAGCTAATATAGATAAATTATCCAGGCCGAAATGGAACCATATGTTTCATTAAAATAAAAGAAATTATGCTACAAGCAACCACAAAATTTAGAACTAATTTCAACTATAAGCATAAACCATAAATCTGTAAAGACGAAATAATGGAAGACTGCGACTTATTAACATCAAAACCTGCACAGAGCAAAACCCATTAATTAATTTGTTTATATTAAAAAACGATTATCTATATCTATCTATACTATATAAAAGGAAAGCCTTTGTCTCACAAATGGCGGTTATTGAATATATTTTTACTGATTTATCCTTCTTTTCTGTACAATCATCAAGCAAAAGACTATAATATTAGGGACAAAATTGAGCATTCAAACAAAAATTGGTAGTTCTCATACCAATTTTCAGAAGTGCCAAATCACCCATTGCTTTTCTGTCACGACTGAATGAAAGAAAGGTTGTAATTGTAATATACAATCCCAACTCCAAACCCACGTCGCATTCAATTTCAATTCCATCTCACATAGAAATCTTAGACCAAATTGGAAAAGAAAAAGAAAACAGAAACAAACCCACTTTTTTATGTGCAAACCCACGTTTTCCGCAAACTCACGGTGGGAGAAGAACTCCTTGTTTGTTTTTTCTGTATGTGTATGTTATGTGTAGAAGTCAGAGAGAGAGAGAGAGAGAGAGAGAGAGAGA
>JACFYI010003588.1:55861-81020 GCA_014898755.1 Handroanthus guayacan | reverse complement strand
GGATTAGCTTTTTACTCACTTGTCAGACGCAAAAGAACGCACTTACACACGCTGACTGTGCGGCCATGGAGGAAGAGAACAATCGGAACTCCGGAGCTCTCCAGGATTCTGAAAACGAGAATTCGAGGCTATCAAGTGAGGGACAAGAGGAAAAAGGGGGTGAAAAAATGGAGAAAAATGAGGAACAGAGGCGAGTGTTTAGTGGTAGTAGCAGTGATTGTGCAGCTGGGAACAGTTCAAGAGGAGAATCAAAAGCTTCTGATTCCGAAACCCTAGCCTCCGTACAGGTCTCCGAGGGTGAATTCCGGGCGGATTTTGATGAATCCTCCCATGTTCTGTCAGGTGGTTTCACTGTTGTTAGTGTCGAACTCCGTGCGTGTCTGTTTTGTTCTTTGTTGTTTTACGGTTGTAGTTGTGTTGAAGAGAATCGAATTATGCTGATAATTTTCGCTCTATGTATGTTGCATGTGTATCTACGATCAGGAGTCTGTAGCTATGGTATTGATGATTGTGATAAATTTTCATTACTGCAGAGGTTCCAGTGGAATTCTCTCTGCAACCGCTACTGCTGGCCGAAGAATTGAAGGTTGGAATTTCACTTGTAGCATGTGTCCTCTGAATTTATAGGACCTTGCATCGGTTGTCATATCTGTTTGTAATAATGTAGGGAAGGACGAAAGAGGGCCACCTTTTGATTTTGTCATTCTTGTTATGAGATTGGGTTTCTTTTGTTACTGCAGTTGTTTCTTATTTTAGCCTGTATTGACATTGAATTGAAATTAAGAAAATATTGGAAGTGTTAGCTTTAGAATATACTCAAATTAGAGTATAGTTTTGGGATTTATGATCTTATTTGGATCATCCTTTCCAGTTTAAAATTTCTACGACAAAATAAAAGCAAGCTTTTATCTCTTCCTTTACGAGTCTTAACTTCAAAATGGTAAGATTCATGATTACATTATAGGAAATATTTCATACGATTTATAGCTGTTCATATTTAAGTCAACTGCTATTGTTTGAACAAAAAGTTGAATGCCGGCATGCATTGAGAATAAGCTTAGATTATTGAATGCAGGGCTATTGTTTCTCATTAGCGCTTTCTTACTGTTCTTTGCTATTTTAGTCAGATCTCTTGAGTCTAAAGTGAGTCAAAATCATCTGTACAGACAGTGTACAGTCTTTGTATATTTTCTCGCAGCAACCACCTTCATCATTCACATCTGTAAAAATAGAACATGCTGTTGGTCACGCTATTGGCTGATGAGAATGCTGATATCGATGAAGCCTTACCTTTTTCCTTATTTTGGTGTAGCTACTGTTTTTTGCGTGTTCGATTTTAGTAGTATTTGTTTTTAAATTAACAGTGGGTGTATTGTGTATCTGTATCAGTTCAGCTTGATGTTGATTTGATCTTGTTTTCTACTATTACTCCAGGATCAAGGAAGAACAGTGCATGAGGAATCTCCGAAAGATGTTACTGGTCGGTCTGCACAAGTTCAGAAACAGCATCAGGTACCATTACCTGATGGTTCATCTGAGTTGGAGCTGTCGCCAACGTCTGTGACAAAATCAAATTCCTCCATTCCAAGTCGAACCCTACCAGATCAAAAACTGCAACCTGTAAAGAATGGGAACAACGATTGCCTTACAAACCGGGACAAGCAGAATTCTTCAAACCCAAAACCTTCATCAGTCGTATCCATGTTGAAAAATCCTGATGGGTACAACTGGCGCAAGTATGGTCAGAAACAAGTGAAGAGTCCAGCAGGTTCTAGGAGCTATTATAGATGCACATTCTCTGACTGCTATGCCAAGAAGATTGAGTGCTGCGATAGCTCTAACCATCTGACAGAAACTGTTTATAGAGGTCACCACAACCATGATCCTCCCAATAAATTAAACTGCACTAGAGAAAATAGGCCTGCATTGCCGATTATGCCAGTTAATGGGAAAAATGATACAAGTCATCCAGTTGGAGGTGTTAACAGTCCAGTACCATCTGCTCCATCGAGAGAACCTATACTAGGAATTGATGAGGTGCCTGAAACGAAACAGCAGGAGTCAAGTGGTTCTGAATCTGATGATACTGTAGAAATTAATATGAAGGAGGAGTCTGTTGATGGACCTGAATGTAAAAACAGGCATGTCACTAGAAATGTTGATAGTCAATCATTTTCATATAGTTAGTGCGAGTTATTACCAGATAATTTTGATACCTCTTCATCTCTACATATCACCAGGCCAAAGAGAAATTCCACTGGTGAACTGGTGGCCCTCTCCAAACCTGGAAAGAAACCTAAATATGTTGTTCATGCAGCTGGTAATGTGGGAATATCAGGAGATGGCTACAGATGGCGCAAGTACGGTCAGAAAATGGTCAAGGGGAATCCTCATCCAAGGTAGAAGTTTCAGTGTTACTAAAATCATTGGCTTGACATGCTGTTTTTTGGTAAACCAAAAACCTGAATGTTGTCTTCACTCTTCATCTTATAGTTGTTATCGCAGCAGTCTAAATGTATATATGGTTCTTCCAAAATCAGTTCACGTTTGTTGAATTTTGTTTATTTCCTTGATTGAGTTTCGTCTTTGAATCAAGATTTGTTATGAAAAAGATGCGCACGAATGATTGCATTCACTACTAATAATGTCTTCCCCCCACCCTCCTCTAGCCTCCCAAAGAGTGAAATTAAACAAGAAAAAGAAGGGAAAAAAGATTTATTTTGCTTGCATAATGCATATATCCGCAGATATACATACTCATATGCTTTTAGTTCTCCGGTATCAATTTCTTGAATACCATCCTTTGATGTGAAAAGTATGAGGAGACTCATCAGATAGCTTAAGTTCTTATGTATTTAGGCTGCTCAGATTTTAGTTAGCAATTGAACAATAGAAAATGTCAAGGTGGTTTAAGGTGTTAAAAGATATTTAGTTGTGAAACTAGCTGATCACCAAACATGAAGAACGACCTACTGGACTATTTTGGTTTTTATAATTGGGATGGCTGGTAACCTGACGAATACAAACTAATCACCCTAGTAAAAGAGCAAATGAAAATCAAATGGAGAGAGTAAAGTATAACTTCATTTCTTGTGCATAATATCAGATTTTCACTGATCAGAAAATATTTCTTAATTTCAACATTTGGATCCTACGTCCAAGGTGTGATGTACTGTGTGCTGTATGAGTGGAGATTCTCTTTTCCTAACTTGCGCCCACTCCCTAACCTGCCAGGAATTTCTTGTCTCTTTATTCTGCACATCGACTTAACCAATCTGTGCTTGTCAAGGTTATGTCTACTTTCTATCTCCATTCTGTTTACACATATTGTACATGAATTTTCAGGAACTACTACAGGTGCTCATCAGCTGGATGCCCTGTTCGAAAGCACATAGAGAAGGCCATGGATAACACAGGTGAAGTAGTAATAACATACAAGGGAGTCCATGATCATGACAGGCCAGTACCAAAAAAGCGTCATGGCCCAAAGAATACTCATGTAGTTGCTCCATCTCCACTTTCCACAGACAATTTGCATAGTAACACCAAACCGCATAAGAGTAAAACCGAACGGTCGGTGGACAATGAAGGTGAATTGACAGGTGAAGCACCGAATATGGGTAAGGAGAAAGCATCAGATTCTGCACGAACACTTTTGAGCGTTGGGTTTGAAATCAAGCCTTGCTGAAATCCTGCAGTTAAAAGTGGGTTTTGACACAACTAGAACAACGAGAGTAATGGTGCGTATATCCTAATTAATTTGTCTTCTAATAACTCCTTTTCTCTTCTCAATATTATCTTTGTATGTCTCATTGTTGTCATTCTAGGTTAGTTTTCGGCTAGTGTGAGAATTTATATATGCAGAATTGACTCATTGAATGATTAAAATAGGTTTGATTGTAGTAGTGGTAGTGTGTAATATTGCTGGCAGTATTTCATGTAAATTGTTGTGGATCTAAAGGATCAAATCCATCATTGAGCCTAGACACTCGTGGATTGTGATGGTCTCAGTTGGTCCCTGTTAGAGTAAGGGATCGTAGTAGTGGGAATTTACTGAATGAATGAGCACTTATTGTGGAGCTTATCTTGTGCTCTCCCGCTGTATTATTATCATTTGAGATGTGATTTTCGCAGGGGTCATGATAACTTGGTATTAGAGACATATTGCCTTTTCGGTTGCAAGTGGTGTGGTGGTGACTTCGGTATTTCAGTTTTGATCAAGGCCTATGTGAAGCTGGTATAAAGGTAGCCCCCGAGTGCTGGGCCCTTGCGGTGTATTGGAGCTGTGGAGAGAGGTAAATCGACCTTGGTTGTTTCCCATTAAGAGTATGGGCAGGTAGTGTGAGTTTATCCCACATGGAATGAAATAGCAGTACTTGATGTGGGGTTTATGTAGCTCTTGGGCTCTCCTACAGTCCTTCAACGTCTAGCTTTTGAGTCCTGGCCTTTCTAAGGGTCTGGTCAAGACATGAAGTTTCTTATGTTCACCCTAATATGAGCCCATTAGGAGCAGTTATGAGTCTAAATTAAATATCTCGATCCAAGTCAAATGCCACGAATAAATTGAAAAGTCGCCTTGGTTCCAATTGCTAAATGAACTAAATATTACAAAATAACTTCAGGTTGATCCAAAAACTGAAGGAAATTCAACTCAACTCCTTTTAAGTTCGTCAACTAAATACACTGCATTTCCATTTTTACCGTTTAGATGAGAGATGTCGTAAAATCTTTAATCAGCTTAGATTTTAAGAAGCATCGCCACTGACCAAGAATGTAACATACGTTTGTGAAATCTTGCATTTATGGAGAAATAAATGAATACATCAGGTGGGATTCGAACTCAAGTTGACGATCTGATAAACCACATCTCTCACCACTTAAATAGGTGGTTGATCCCAATTAAAATTATGTTTTCATTTTGACTTACATCGATTTTAGATAATAATAAGTAAGTGCAAGTCGTTATTTATTTATTTTTATTTTTATTTTTTGTTTTGAGAGAAACAATTATATTCAATATTTATCAATATTATTACATGAATATATTTTAAAGATTAATATATTAACTATACACAAGTCAAATTCTCTAAAATATCATTTGATAAATAAAATTTATAATGCAATAAATATCAACAAGCTAATGATGAGATTTGAACCGGTAGAAGTTGTATAATTCTGTACTTTTTAGTTTTTAGTGGATAAAAAGTTAGAATTCAAACAACTTTAGATCACATAGAATAAAGAAGTTATCTCCAGTATCATTTCATTTTACAGTTGTGATTAGATGCTATTAATTTTCAACCGTTATTTTTAATATAATAAGATTTAACAAAATGCCAAAAGTATTTTCTTGTTGCCCAAAAAAATAATTTTTTTAAAAAGCAATTATTAAATGATGTCACCTCAATCACTGCACACTCTTTTGTATCCACTATATAAATACCACTGAGACTGGCACACGTTCGAGCGTCCGCCATTAGAGTAGTCTTCACTTCCCTCACTCTCTGCAACTTGCTTCACTTCATCTTCTTCGTCTTATTTTTACAATCGTTTCTGCCTCTGGTTTTCGGGAAGTTGCGATCGGGCCCATCTGGGATATTGACGCTTGCACCCCTATCTCCCATGGCTTACTCCACTGCTCGAGCCACCCTTGGCCTCACTGAACCCAAAAAGATTGACCCACCAAAGGTACTTTTTCTTTAATTTTTTTGAAGGTCACGTTGAAGTTGACTAATTTTTGTTGTTTCTTTGATGTCGTTTTCTCTTGATTTATATTTTTGAAAGGTTTTCCTCCTTTTGAATCTTGGATTATGTTTTTGTGTTGTAATCTGTGTTTTTATGCTTGCGATCTTACTCAAGCACACGTTAATTTACATGTTATGCATGCTTATGCAAGTGTGTTTTTGATTGATTGATTGGCTTGAGAGATTATAGTTATAAACTGATATGTTTCTGAATGATGTAAGATTTCATTTGCGGCAAAAGAGATTGATTTGGTCGAGTGGAAAGGAGACCTTCTTGCTGTTGGTGTTACCGAAAAGGATGTGGCTAAAGATGAGAATTCTAAGTTCAAGAATTTAATTCTTCAAAAGCTAGATTCCCATTTAGGTGGATTATTGGCTGAGGCCTCATCTGAGGAGGATTTTACTGGAAAATCTGGACAGTTGATTGTTCTTAGGCTTCCTGGCCTAGGTTCAAAAAGAGTGAGTTTGATTGGACTCGAATTGGCAGCAGCAAGAGTTATTTATAGCAGTTTTGGCGAGGCTGTTAGTACAGCTGCCAAATCTGTTCAGGCAAGTTCTGTTGCCATCGCGCTTGCTTCGTCTGAAGGGAGCCCTGCAGAACTGAAGCTGAGTGCTGCTTCAGCTATAGCAAGTGGTACTTTTTCCTTCATGGATTTCTAGGCATTTGAGTTATTCTTAAACATCAGTTTTGTTGCATGTTATTGGAGTGAACTGTACGTAGTTTTTGTATGCTGCAGGAGCTGTGTTGGGTACTTTCGATGATAATAGGTTCAAGTCAGAATCAAAACAGCCAGCTCTCAAGTCGGTGGATATTCTTGGTCTTGGTACTGGGCCTCAGATAGAGAAAAAACTCAAATCTGTGGGAGATGTTTGTTCTGGGATCATTTTTGGGAAAGAGCTTGTAAATGCTCCAGCAAATGTTCTCACTCCTGGTTTGTGATATTCCTTTGTGGTTATGTCTACTTTTTACTCTTGCTTCTTATGATATAAATTTTAAGGAGTAAATGTTATTAGTAGTTTGTGCTAATGGCGATCCTTCAAAATTTCATGGCCGTTGGCCCTCTTCTGACATTATGAGATAAAATTATTCTTCTCTTCTCATTTTGATGTTTTTGATAAATTTCAGGAGTTCTCGCAGCCGAAGCCTCAAGAATTGCTTCAGAGTACAGTGATGTTTTGTCTGCGAAAATATTGGATGTAGAACAGTGCAAAGAATTGAAAATGGGTTCTTACTTGGGTGTTGCTGCAGCATCTGCGAACCCTCCTCATTTCATCCATTTATGTTACAAGCCTCCTAGTGGAGAAGTCAAAACCAAGCTGGCCTTAGTTGGAAAAGGCTTGACCTTCGACAGGTAAAATTATATGTTTTCTCCAAATCAAAAGTTATCCACTTTTTCATTTCGAAAATCAAGGGAGCATTTTAGATATTTAAGGCATTGGCGCATTGCTACTTGCTCATGAACATTTTCTTGGAATATTTGTCTGTGATTCAGTGGTGGCTACAATATCAAGACTGGACCAGGCTGTTCTATTGAATTCATGAAATTTGACATGGGAGGCTCGGCAGCAGTATTGGGTGCAGCAAAAGCTCTAGGTCAAATCAAGCCGGCTGGAGTAGAGGTCGATATTTATCTTTCTTGCTACTTTTTCTGGGATATGCATTTTCTTGACTTGTGACATTTTGAGATTATCAGTTAATTGTTATTCCCTTCTGGTCTCTTTGTCCTATGCTCACTAAACTCCATTATTTTCCGCTGAGATTTTGAGATGAATTAAAGGAAAACTTGACAAGTGATGATGTATATGCAGGTTCACTTCATTGTTGCAGCTTGTGAAAATATGATTAGTGGAACAGGTATGCGACCTGGAGACATTGTCACAGCTTCAAATGGAAAGACGATTGAGGTAATTTCTCAAAAGTAATTGGTTAGCTCTTTCTTACTGTTCATTTCTTTGTCGAAACATGTCTATGTCTCCCTTCACTTGCACTTTATAGGTGTTCAAATGTTTGTACACCTATTGCTTTGACCAGTTGCCTTAAAAAATTAATTATGATTGCATTAATGAGTGTATAACATATTTTCTTGACAAGTTTGTATATACTGTAGTTTGACTCTTTTACATTGCCTCACCTAGCATGGTATCACAGGGTTCTGATCGTTCTTGATTCATCCTATGTGACTTTTGTAGTTAAGAATTTGGTTCATTTATAGTAATTTTACCTTTATTCTGATCGTTTGGTTGTTGTTGCTTACTTATGACTCTTTTAAAGACTATTTGAATTGAAAATTTTCATTGTTTGTATAGACTTCAATGAGAGGGATTAAGAAATCCCTTCATCTAGAACAGACTTAAGCACTTAGCTAATTATTTCATGATGAATTCCTAACGAGACATGGGTTCCAAAAACTTTAAGTTATCAAGAAAGAAATAAAATACTTGAATTACAAATGTGCTAGAAAGTGACAAAAGAACCCCTATTTGACAAAATTAGGAGTAGGAAAACACTGCGAAACTACCCCAGAAAGATGTCCTCCATGAGCTTGCTGTGCTGAACGATGTTATGCACGGATGTGCTGAACGATGTTATGCCTTTGTTCCTTTTCTTAATGCTCTTTGTGTTCATTGATGTTATAGGTAAACAATACAGATGCTGAAGGCAGACTTACACTTGCTGATGCTTTGGTATATGCTTGTAATCAAGGTGTAAATAAGGTATGCTGAGATGTATTTTGCTTGCATTTCCGATTCTTTGTGATCCATTTCTTATTTTTTATTTATTTATTTATTTATTTTTTTATAAATTTAAATTTAATTCAGCATGTCAATTTTGTAACTTTTGAATGTATCTTAGGCATTAGTCTCAAATCATACGAATGGATTTGTTCACTTCTAAGCGACACAGAGAAAGCTTAATCATATCAATTGCCACGCGTTATGATAATGGAACTTGGACACTATGTTTTGCTATATTCTTTTGCTTTTCAATTGCTATGGCTTCTAAGGGGCAAATACAGCTAATTCTGGAATGACAACCAGAATTCAGCTATTCTGTGACGTGGTGAAGATCAATGTTATCTATTGGATATGGGATCACCTAATTTTTGTTTTTGCATATTTTATGCAATTTCATTCCATTCAGAGACAAGAATTTCTATTTTCTACTAAAGAATTCAAGGGAAACACACAAGCAAAAACCGTTAAATTGTTCAGCATCTCTAGACTGGAAATTGTTCATGGAGAATGTTTAACATTCTTTGTTTTTTTAATGCTTATAGATCGTGGATCTGGCTACACTAACTGGGGCTTGTGTTGTTGCTCTTGGACCCTCTATTGCAGGTAGGTGATTTATTACTCTTCTTTCGATTAAATTGCTTTAAATTTGTTGCACAATTATAAATTGATCCAGGATTGAAACCAACGAGATGTTGCATTACCATGCATATTGGGAGGAAAAGGGTTTCAATTGTTCTTTCCCTAATCACATATACTTAGATATTGCTTTAACATACGGAAAACAGGTGTATTTACGCCAAGTGATGAGTTGGCAAATGAAGTACTCGGAGCCTCAGAGGCTAGTGGGGAAAAGCTTTGGAGGATGCCTATGGAGGAAAGTTATTGGGAGTCGATGAAATCAGGAGTGGCTGATATGGTGAATACAGGTGGTCGTCAAGGTGGTGCCATCAATGCAGCTCTTTTCTTGAAGCAGGTAAAAGCTTTGAGACCTTTCTTTTCAAACCTTCATGGAGAAAAATCTAGTTATTGTTTAAGTTAGTTCTACGGATAATCACCTCAACACTCTCTTAGGTTTAGTCTAATAACAAAAATACACCATTTGGTTTGGGAAATTACAATTAACAGCCCCTGCCAACTCAATGAAATCGTGTAACATTAATACGTTACATATTGATTGAAACATTACAAGTAAATTACATTACAACTAGAGGGTATTATTGTAATGTTACACGGGTTCTGATAAGTTATGATATTTTTGTACTCCTAAACCATAGGGGGTGTTATTGTAATTAAGCCAAACCTCAGGAGGTATTGAGATAATTTTCCTTTTGTTTCTTAGTTGCTACAACTGCTATAACTGATTTCAGTTGAAGTCGGGAAAAAGATTGTAACTTAAAGGCCGTCTATGTAACTAGGACAAACCAACTTATAATGATATTCTTGGGCTGCAATGGTTGTGAATTTTTAACGAGTGATTATCTCGTTGCAGTTTGTTGATGAGAAGGTACAGTGGATGCATATCGACATGGCAGGTCCCGTTTGGGACGACAAAAAGAAAACTGCAACAGGATTTGGTGTTTCTACAATGGTTGAATGGGTGCTAAAGAACTCTTCTTAATCTGGAAAATCTTGGTTGGGCAACAAATAAAGCTGGTTGAGGAAACTGATAAGAACCGTGCTTATTTATTTGTGGGATTGTAAACTGCTCTATATTTTGTTCCCTTGCAGTATGTTTAGCTCTTTCGTTTTCTTTTCTTTTTAACGAAACATGTACCGTGGTCCCTTAGCAGTAATAACTAGTGTTGAGTGCAGATGTGATGTGTGTGCATAAGACAGTTAATATATATGAAATATACATTAAATATAATTCAGCTTGATTTTTTTTATTTAGTAATTAGAATATAATTAATATATTTAATACACATTCGAAATTTTTAGAATTTTCAATTATCTTTATATTAAATAGAGATTAATTCTATTTTAAGGGAGGTCACGTGTTCAATCAATCCGAATTAGAGTTTTGAGTTTCTAAACTATTAAGTGGAGTAGAAACATTCCTCTCTAAAGTGAAACAATGTTTAATCCCCCCAAAATAACAATATAAGTATTATCTTTTGGTTCGTTATGATTTTACGGAATGGGATATTTTCATTATTTTTCATATTTTTAATTTATTTTTGTTCTTGATTATATATATGCAAAAATGTATACTTCTACGTTTTTCTAAGAAAATTATATATTATTTATAGTACATATTCTTTATATATATATAAAATATAAATTTAAAAATAATATATATTCAAATACACAAGAAAAGAAAAAAGGGAAACTATTATTATTTTTTAAGTATTACGATTTGCTTAAAAGACTTATGTTTTTCATGAAAATGACAAAACAAATAGTTTTTGAAGCACTAAATCAACATTGTTCAATAAGACAAATAAAAATATGAGAAATGAATAGTTATCCAATGGTTGACATGTGACTTATAAATTTATCAAATTTATTAAGTTTAAAATATTTTTGAAATAATCACTTTCAACTAAAACAATTTTATTCCCAATTAGCTAAAACAAATTTATCGTAGAGCATATCGCTATATAGTTGATGCAGTTAATTTTTTTAACATGATTAATGAATGATGCAAATAATTTTATATTTTTCATTACACTTATATATTCGGATTATCTAATATTTATGTTATATACATTTATATGCATTATATATTTTGCTCAATAAGAATCCACACAAAATCATTGGGGGTTTAAGATTAAATCAATAAATATGATTGAAATTGAAAATCATATTATTATTTTTACATATATTTATTTAAGAAATTCAAGATAAATTGATATATATTGAGTCCATATTTAAAATTTATTTATGCATTTATGATAATTTATTTAATTTATAAAATTTATTGTTTTTTCCCATAATTATGACGAGATATATTTCTTGAAGGACTAAATCATCATTTTTAGTAAAAAAAGATTGGATAGAAATGAAAAACTCTCAATTGGTTGACATGTGTGTTCAAAAACTACCAAAATTACTAAATTTATATTATTTTTAAAATAATTATTTTCAACTAAAAACATTTCAGTTTTTGATAATTCAGTATGGAATTCTTAATTACCTAAACACATAAATGTATAGTTGATGTAGTAAATGTTTTTTACAAGATTGGTGAATGATGCAAATAACACAAATATTTATATTTTCTATTATACTTATATATGCATATTATCCAATATTCATGCCGTGTACCTTTATATTCATGACATATTTTGTTCAATAAGGATCTAGATAGAATCATTTCAAATAATAAAATATTGAGGGGACTGAAGTTCAATCAAGAATATTCATAATCACATTAAAATATTGATACATTACCCTTATCTAAAAATTCACAATAGATTGATATATTTTTATGTACTGAGTCCAATATTAATTATACTTTATGATAATTTATTTAATAAATCAAATATGTAATTTGATAACCTCAAAGTAAAAGAATACTCACAATAAAAATAACTAAATCTCATGAATACTAAAAAAATATTTTATTTCTTAACTTATATATGCTATCGAGCACATGTTAAATGGATGGTGAAACAATATAGCAATGTAAGATATAATATAGAGTACTGAACCTAATAAAAATTTCCAAAAATTTCAACCCCCACTTTCAATTCAGATTACTCTGCATAGTGCTAGCTATCATTGAGACAATAATCCTTTGCTAGTCGTAGTCCGCGTCATAGTGCGCCAAGTCATCCCTTAACGTTTTTTATAGGAGAAGGGCTTCTTATAATTCTTTTTGTCTCCCCCACCTTTTGGCTTTTACATGAAACTCATACCAAGTTGGGAAGTTGTTAGTTATGGATAATCGAAAAGGGATTCATGAGCTTAGGACATCATAGAGAGTCATGAGCTTAGGACACTCCGAGGGAATAACCTGATATTGGGAAACAATACACAAACACCTTAGTTCAAAAGGAAACAATTATTATTTAACCATTTCACATGATTTGCAAAATCACAACAATACTTCATATGGCTCAACTGACGAAAACCATCGCATGTGATTGGAATATATCAAACCACAAATGGATGGATCAAACTTCATGGAGTATTGAGGTAATTACTCCTTATTTGTATGCAAACATAAAAAGCCAGTTCCAAATCTGATCACGCACAGCACTTGATTAGCTGGAGTTGAATGTGAAAATCTGCACAAATTTTTGGTACCTATCACACACTTGTGGGATCTTAAAAGCAAGAAGCATGTCAACAAGAATGTTTTACTTCACATTAATATTAAGCACTCCAATATTCTCCACATGCATAACCATAAGCAAATATCTACCACAATTTATTTACCTTTATCATGACCATCCCATATTTTTCAACCTCTTATAACTTAGTTTTTATGACAGAAACTACTATAGATAATTCGTTTTTGGTTATAAATCAGTTGCCAAAGAGAAAATCAAACTTTCAAATTTCAGTAAGTTACCTGCCACTAATTGACAATATATAGCAATGCTCCATTGCTTAGTTCGTCATTTGCAACTGTTGAAGTCGTTGAGGAATGGTTCTGAGTTTACGACAAACCTTGATATCTACCTGCCTCAGTTTGGGCATTCCCCTGTCTTCTCCTTCTCCCTCTACCAACTCTTCTAAATTCACCAAGAAATAAACTTGCAAAACTTCCAACTTAGGAAAGCTATCAGCCCCCGAGCAATCCATTACACTTCCATTGAAGGAGTCAAAATTCAGTTCAAGAATCATCAACTTAGGAAGCTTTTTCAACGTTTCCATTGAATTCCCGACCAGATTAGTGTCGTCAAGGGTAAGCTTGATGAGGCTATGTGGTAATTCAAGAGGTTGGGGTGCATGAACACCCATTATCTTCAGCTCCATAAGCCTGCTATATTGTGCTAGGCTCACACTTGTATTCATGCTACAACCATTTGAAGAGCAGTGGAGGGCCTCTAGCTTCTTTGATATTGGTTCTTGCCCGCATAAGACCTCCATGATTTCAGGCGTCACCTCGTCCAACCATAATTCTCTCAAATTGGTAAATTTGAGCAGCATACTAGGATGTAATCCAAACCCCCTGATATTAAGTGTCTGGATATTTGGTAAGGAAACTTGGACTTGTCGGCGCCATAGTTGCATGAGGCGGTAATAAAACTCACATTTATGTGCTCCATTAGTATAACAACCTAGGTACAGATGTCTTAGTCGTTGCATCTTCCAAATCCCGATCGGAAACTTTACATTAAAGCATTTTCGAAGATCCAAGGTCTGCAAGTTTATAAGATTTTGAATACTCCAAGGTATCACGACATAACTGTTTGAATTTAGTTCGAGGTAGTTCAAGCAGCTCAGTCTCCCAATCTCAGTTGGAAGATACAAGCATTCCGAAGCAATTTCTAGGACAAGCACTCGCAGCAATCTGAACATGTTAAGCATGTGCTTGAGGTGTTCCTTTTGGGTTTCTCCCTGAAATTTGAAATGAAACATTGCACGAATTTTGCGCATGTTAAAATTTAGAGCATCATCTCCAACAATACTATTTTGGTGGATAGAAAATCGACGGACTCTGTCAGCAGAACTGGACTGAAGATGATCGATAGTTTCAAGAAAATCAGTCTTTCTGCCCATGTTTACACATAGATTGTGCAAAAGATCATGGACCCGGAATTTCTGTACTCTCCCATTGTGTCCTCTGTTAACAACTTGGATCAAATTTCTAGCATCTAATTTGCTTAAGTAGTCCTCTCCCACATCCTCTGGCTATCGGGCTCCAGCCCCTTGAACGAATTTCTCAGCCATCCATAGCCTTATCAACCAGGATGCAGAAAATTCATAGTCCTCCGGAAAATTTCCGAGATATAGAAAGCATGGTTTTAGGGCAGTGGGTAAATCCATATAACTCAAACCCAAAATTTGTGAACACCTATCACTTGCATCTTGACCTATGCTCTTTAGCACATCATCCCAGCCAGATTCATTCATCCCTTTCTCCCTTAGCATGCCTACTATGACAACAATTGCTAATGGGACACCAGCACATTTTTCTACTATTTGTTTGCCAATGTTCTCCAGTTCTCCACTAGGCATGATTAGTTTGGAGAAAAGCTCCCAACTTGTTGGATAATCAAAGGGTTCTAATTGATGCAAAGAGTTTTCACCGCCTATGTATCTACCTATACCAGTATATCTTGAAGTAATAATTATTCTACTACCACTTTCAGAATCAACCGGAAAATATTCTTTTAATCTATCCCATGCTTCAGTATGCCAAACGTCGTCAAGAAAAAGTAAGTACCTTTCCCTTCGTAAGAATGTGTAGAGATTCACCTCCAAGTTGTTCTCTTGTCTCCCCGTCTCAAGACCGATTTGTGTTGCTATGTCTTGCAGAAGACCTTTTATATTCACCTGTTGAGAAACAGAAACTGAAGCAGAACAATCAAAACCATCTTTTATAGCTTTGAAAACTTTCTTTGCCAGGGTTGTCTTGCCTAACCCTGGCATGCCAACAATCGACACAAAACGATCCCTTTCCAGCTTACTCATCAAGTATTGAATATCTTGATCAAATCCCACAATTATAGGATCATCAAAATGAAGTGTTGTGGTTCTAGGATCCACGTTATATTGGTCAACTCCAGCAGTAATGTCCTCTACACCGAAGTTTCTCCTGGCCTCATCAATGCCTTGAACTCTCCTTTTGATCTTCTCAATCTCCCTTGAAAACTTGCTGCAAATGCGATTATAGGGGAGAATGTTTATCGTCCTCTTGAGAAGACCACTTGCGGTATGTGATTTGATCTCGGGAAGGAAAGTGTCGAATATATCTTCAACATCATAAGCCAGCTCCCTTATGTCTTTTATCAGAGTTGCCACTTGTGGATTAGTAATCTTCTTCGCCTCTGCATCAGCCATATAAGCTTGTATGTGTCTCATTTGTCGTTCAAGCCACCGTATGTCCTCCGGCAACCAATGCAGCCTCGAGCTTTCTTCCACGATCAAGTCCCCGGCAATGTCAACAGCCTTCCTGATGACGGCTGAAATGGCGAAATCTGCCATATTCTTATCAATTTTCAGTAAAGCGAATACCGAAAGAAACTGCAAATTTCAGATGATTGTTCGTTGGAACAATAAGTCAACTCATCCAAGGCATAAGTAATGTATTTAAACTCCAATTATTGATTCCTAAGCAACAAAGAATTCTTTATATGTTAAATAAAAAATATATGCTTACCTTATTAAATAAAAAATTCTTTTGCTTGTGGAAGAGAGAACACAACCATAGGCTGACATGCCAACACGAACGATTGACAAATGAGAAAGTTATGATTTTTGGAGAAGAGAATTTGGAAATTGACCCTATGTCATTTGGTTTTGGGTTTTGATCTCAAATTTAGGTGCTTTTCAAAATTGAGTTTCATAAGTTCGTAATGTTTTTAATGTTAACCCCAAATAGGCTTTCGTTAGTGAATTAATGGTGAAGTACAGTCAACTGTAAAGTTTGAGATCAAAATCCAATTAAACTTGACTTGTGGAATAAAAAATTCAATTAGACCTAACTTGCAGGACCAAAAATGCAATTCTCTTTTTCCCTCCACTTACACAACTTAAGGAATGGTTATGCTTCTCCATCAAATTGCTAACAAAATTTTAAAAAGATAGACTTTGAACTTAATTCTAGAAGTAGTACATAAGTTTGGGTTTTAACCTTGTATCAAATTGTTTTGGGTTTTGATCCCAATTTTAGGCACTTTTCAACATTGACTTTCAAAAGTCCTTAATGTTTTCAGTTTTAGCCCCAAAAGAGGTTTCCGTTAGTGATTTAATAGTGAAACACAATCAACCATTCAATTTGTATCAAAACTCCAACTAGAAATAAATTATGGGATCAAAATTCCAACAAAACCTAACTTGTGGGACAAAAAATGCAATTCTCTCTTTCCCTTCAATTACACAACTGAAGGGATGGCTATGCTTCTCCCTTAAAGCACTAACGGAAATTGAAAAAAGAAAGACAGACTTTGGACTCAAATCTAGAAGACTAGAACTACATAAGTTGGGATCAAAATACAAAGCAGGTTGAGTTATGGGACAAAAATGCAACCTACCCCAAAATCTTTCCGACAGGCGCACGTGCCTCCCTTCAAACTCTCACGTGCCGCTCTGACGCGGACCCCAAGTAGCCTTAGTCAAGTGTTCTCATTTTGATTCAATTCCCATTCTGATTTCTTTGTCCCTTTCCATTCCTATCTCCACTTTGGCCAAAAGCAAACAGCAAACTTCTTCCACTTTTTGTTCTGTATTTCTCGAGTAGAAGCGCAGTTAAGAATGAAGTAAAAAAAGGCTGATAAAATAAAGAATATGAGTGTTTCTTTAACTGTAATGACCTTTAATCTTCTGGACGATCAGCCAGAGGACAGCCCAAATTCATGGGACAAGAGGAAGGATTTGTGTGTAACAGTCATCACTAGTTATTCGCCAATGATTCTTTGCACACAGCAAGGTCTTTTAATATGTGTAAATATGTGTGTGTATTGTGTGAGGCTATGTGATTGTTGTTTTGGATCTTGATTGTTGGTAATTACTGCCTTTTCTTGAAATGGATGATCTGGGCTTGTTTGGATTTACATTATGCAGATGGGTTTGAAATGGTTTTGGAAGTTATTACCTTCTTGCTGATTTAGTGATGTTGCTTTTGTTTGATGGATTTTTTGTTCTTATTTTTTGTTTTTGGTTTTGGGCATGGTTAGGGGTGAAGTCACAGTTGGACTACCTGCAGCAATGTTTGCCAGGTAAAGTTCTTGATGATTTGGTGTTGTACTTGGTTATGGCATTGTGTGGCTGTTATTTGAATGGACCAGCGCAAATTTGTGAAACTAGCCACTTGATTGAGAATGAAGGGATTGGATTCTGAGAGCTGCATCGAATTTAATTTGTCAAGATATAGTTGGGTTGACAACGTATTGGACTTTCTTCCTTAGCTTAACATAGTATCAGCCTTGTAAAGCATTTGTATGGAAAAGTTCAAAACAATGATTTCTTAGATTGGATATACATGACAATGATGACTAGGGGAAAAATCTTGATCTTAATACTTCACTTGCTTAAATGCCATGAGTTTTTTGTTATGAGAAAGGTGTACATGCTTGCTTTTCCTTGGTTGTGTTTGTGGATGATGCTTTGGTATCAAGATTGTGAGACTACCGAGTTGGCGGCTGTGGTCCTCTTAGAGTGAATCATGTCGAAGTTGCAAGCTTTACTTGATTTGCCTTTGAAGGAACAGTTATACAGTCATGTTAGTGCATGCGGAGCTTCTCTAGGCATCACTCAAGAAAATTTGTCTTAGAATCCCACATTGGTAAAATGTATAGGTAGCGGTCCCTTTCTATGGTTTGCCAGTCTTGAACAATCCTCATCTTGTGAGCTGGCTTTTGGGCAAGTTCGGCCTAAGGTCCATTTCAGTATGGTATCAGAACCAAATTCATCCCTGATGTTAGATTATCCAGTGTTGTTATGCCTTTTCATGTCGTTCCATGCTCCATATGTTCAGTCCTGGGTGTGCAGGGGCTGGTTAGAATCGCAGATCGTCCTCACCTCCTGAATTAGTTTCTGGAACGAGTTAGGCCCAAGGTCCCTTTTCAATAATTTGTACATTAGTATGCGGTAATTGATATATTATTGAAACGGAGATAAAGGTTTCTTTTCCAATTTTACACTACGTGCTTAAGTGTTGGCCAGTGAGAGTCATATTGAGAAATATTGCATATAACTCATGCGGACTTATTCTTCTGTAATTTCTCAATTTTAACAAAGTGCTATGCCATAATTAATTGCTATCAGGAACAGACCTCTTTTCAGCTCCGATCTATTAAAAGGCTACTGCAAAGTAAAACCATATGAAAATCCTTTTTGATCATCGCATCCAAATAAATCATAATGAACTCCTCTGGCTTTAGTTTTTGATATAACTATCTTTACCTAAATTTGTAGGGGCCTAAGTTCAACACATGAAACTGCTTCGTACGATGTTACTGTGTGTTAGAAAAGCGTATTACATGAGAAATTAACATCAGATCCGTTCCATTGTTTGACACCAATGATGCCATTTAGTAATAGATGAATGTTAACATCGGATCTGTTCCATTGTCTGACACGTTTGAGATGCCCAAGTTTTTACTGGAGTCAAGATTATTGAATCTTCCAAACTATCTGCAATAATGAAAGCTGAAAATGCACTAAAAGCAACAGTATATCTGGAGGAAGGGAAAAAAGAAAAAAAAGGGGTTTTATTTTCTCTGAGTAGGCTAGGAATAACTGCATATTATTATTTTCTTTCGATAGGGATTTTGAATTAAAAAACAAATAAAAATAGCACAATGTAAATATGCACATTTTGCTTGCTGTCAATAATCCATGTTTATGTATTTGCTTGTGGTTGAAACTAATCAAAAATCTGTTCTGAGCCCTGTTCTGTTAACTCTTTAACAGAATGCCAAGTCGTAAGTGATCATTACTAATGAAAATTTTGTTGACAAAAAAATATTTCATAGAGTGCCTTACTGCAGAATTTTCCCTGTTGAATAATATAGAGTGGAAAGTGAAGAGCTTTTTAAGCGTAACTTCTCTATGCTGTCGACGTTCTTGCGGTTCCACATTCAAACTGTTTTAACAACATTTCTGCCTTTCACTGCTCTTTAGAATGATGCCTATGATTCGTTAAAGCAATTCAAGATAGTGTTTGTTTTAATCTTTATTTGTTAAGACTATTATATCCTGTTTTAGTCGATTCTCATTCTTTAGAACATCTCATTATGGAATTAAAAGCTTTAGATGACATGAGAATTATTTATGTCGGGCAAAAAGGTTATGAACAATTTGGAATTTCGAGGAAAGGACCTGAAGATGCTTCTGATCAGCATTGCACAATCTTTTATGACAAGGAAAAGGTAAAATATCTCATTCTTCCTCGAATTATTATTATTATTAGGTAAAATATCTCATTCTTCCTCGAATTATTATTATTATTATTTTTTTCCCCTCCTTTTCATCTGGATAGCTGGTAAAACCGTAAATGAATTGTTTCAATAATATTTAGTACTCAATACAGGTTGAACTGCTGGAAGGTGGAACCTTTTGGCTGTCGGAGTCACCTTCAGTGCCGGGAAGCACTTCCTGGGGTTCCGCTGATCCATGTATCTCGACATGGGCTATATCCTTCCTCTCTTTCATATAGGCATCTTATATTGGGAAAGGAGAAAAGATATTTTAGTCATCTGAACCATGGCATTTTCACACATTACCTACTGAAATCGACACCCCCCCCTCCTTCTTCTTCTAACACTTTGCTATCTAAACGACACAATTTCAACACTTCACCATTTTTCAGTATTCCTGGTCGAGTATACCCCCACGATTCATTCATGTCTAGTGCATGTGACTAATTTTAAGGATATTTTGTCAACTCACATATAACTTTGGATATTTTAGTTGTTTAACTAGGGAAAAAAGAGAGAGGAAACAGGATAAGAAATGCTCTGCTTATAGGTATTCAATCTTTTAATATGAGAAAAATTGTCAGACGACTAAAATACCCTTCAGCGCACATGGAAGAATCATCTCATAATATTCTACCAAAACATTCGAAAATGGTAAAGTGCAAAATTCATGTGTTTTGGATGACAATATAACAAAAGAAGTTTAGTGGGTATCCATAGTTTAGATGGCAGAGCATCTTCCACCTAAAAAGAATTGTGTACCCATATTAATACATTAATTAACGGATTACACACTGTTTACCTTGACTAATTGTGTACACATTCCAGCTAAAAGGAGTTGAGCCACCGGGTTTTTCATTTCAGATTGTGAATACTAACATGGATGAGTTTAGTCCTCGTGCTCGTCGGCGTGGTGCTTTGCTCACATGGCAGCATGTTGCCTCCTTACCTCCTAATTTGCCAGTCATATATTGTGGAGGATTTAACACACAAAAGGAATCAACTACAGGGCGTTTTCTTCTTGGACGATCAAGGTATTACTTTCAGTTACACTATGTTATTACTCCCTCTATTCTAAATAGTTACCTCCCTTTTTCTTTCCAGGTTGTCCCATGTGAGGTTCATTTCCTAAACTGGGATTATTAGCTGTCTTCGTAATTTATATAATGATATGACATAACTCTCAACCACTATTTTTGAGGGAAATTGTGTAAGCAAAGGAGTATACTTATTCCCACACAATCCCCTCTTCTTGTGAATAGATTTTCATTCTGGGATAATTACCCCCCCACCCTCTACGGTTTAGAATGATTACAGAAATACCTCACATGGTTTGGGAAATTACATTACTACCTCTTTCCGTTAGTTCAATTGATGGAAAACTTAGCAGAGCGTATATTACATTGATTCAAATATTATAAGTAGGCTCCATTTTAATCTAACATGTTTAATTTTCAGGTGATCTAATTGTAATGGTACACGGGCTTGAGTAAGCTTTTGCTCAGTTAAACTAACACCATGAGGTACTTTCCCAAAAAAAAAAAGAAAAAAATGGAAACTAACACCATGAGATGCTATTGTGATTTTTCAAACCACAAGAGTGTTTATGAAATTAGTTAAAACCTCAATGTGTGTCAATGTAATTATTGCTTTTATTTATCCGAAAATATAAAGTAACTATTGGGAAGGAGTGAAGAAGGTGATAACCAAAAGTAGAAGAATTCCTTGTTTGGATAGATTATTCAAAAATCATACGTTGGAGACCAGTCGATGTCTGACCAGCTGGAGTTTTGATTTCAAAGAATATTTCAGCATGAAAAGAATTAAAGAACTGAACGGTTTTAGGTGAAACTTGTAAGCTTGTACTGACAGGATTTCTACCATGATCCATAATTGTAGTAAGAGCATGACGATAATCTTGATGTTTCCATTAAATTATAAATTTCCACAAATGAGCATGGTAAGGTTTTAGTGAGTTAGATTGAGAAACAGATTGATATTTATGTAAGCACACTCACTGTCACAATAGGATAATAATTCATGGTATGTTTGTTAACTTCCGCATTTCCACATTGTGTTCTTTGCTGGTGTAATGTATTCCAAGAGAACACCCTTCACTAATGAAAGATTTGTGGCAGATAGGATTTGATCATAGATAAATGGCATCTCTGATAGATTTATGATGAAATACTAACGAATTTAAAAGATGAGCAAAATATGTATGAATGGTGGCAGTTGTGACAAATTTGTGATAAATTTTTATAAAAATTTCGATTTGCTATGGAAATTTCATAAGAAAAGTTAATTCTATCTGGACTTCAATTCCGTCAATGACAAATAATCACATAATTATGTTATTATGGATTTCATTAACTCTGAGATGGATTTCTTGGTTAGTAAAGAGGTAGTTTTCTTATAGTCATGATTGTTGATGTGTTTCCACTATTTCCTTTGCAGGGAACATGGTGTTGTAGGTGATATGAGGGATGCTTGGCCCAATGCTCGTGTGAGGAAAAACGTTTCCTTAATTCGCACTTACCACGGATTCAAAGGTAATATACATGTACGTCCCACTGCGTCACCATTGGCTGCTAAATCATGATCCATTGATTCTCATGTCATTTGTTATCTCTATTAGGTGATAAACAAGGCACTCTCGAATTCCTAAAGTTGATTTTTAGAGCACTTTGCCTTTGCTGGGATCGCCAAACTCAGGATCTTCATGTTGACTGGATTCTTTTCAGAGGCAGATCATTGGTCCCTGTCTCATGTGAGGTGGTGAGTGACAATGACGACGGGTATTACCCCTCGTCCCACTACCCTATATTTGCTGAATTTATGCTTCCCCGAACCGTTAGATTGATCGAGACGCCCTCTCAAGATTGAAACTAAACTCCATTTTTGTTGGTTTTGTGCAATATTTGTTGAGTTTCTTCATTATAGTCTTGAGGAACTTGTTCTTTGACTTGTGGAAGGTTTATTTTATTGAACTGGTAAAGAGTTTTTGCAAATGGGATTCCTAAATTTTAGAAATTATTATTGATATTTCATCTTATGTAACGAGTTTTTTGGTTTTCTGCAACTCTTCCCAAGTTCTTGTTGCCCGTTGTTTCTGAAAGTAACGGTGGGAGCATTGTTGGTATGTATGGGAAAAGATGTTACACATTTATATTAATATGATTTGATTCATTGATTGTATTTCATATGGTTAAAAAGTAGTGTGGATATGAGGAAACAGATCGGCCTGATACAGCTGGGGCAACTTTGGAACAAGTGCGGTCTCTGCTGCTCCCTCCGAACAGATTGAGCATGGTAATCCCTACGGGTAGTCTAAGGATGTAAACGAATCGAACTGAGATTTGATCTTTTTTTCATGCTTGAGCTTGAGCTCAAGCTCAAACCAATTAATTGAGCTCGAACTCAATTGAGTCTAGAAATGTTGCCCTTGAGCTCAGCTCATTCGGCTGGAACTTGTGACAATTATAGGTTCAAGTTTGAGGTTGAGCTTAATTATTTTGATATGTCCAAGGTTTGACCTTGACCTTGAAAAATTTAATTATTTTATACATAATTTTATTTAATTAGCTGCAATTTACATATATATGTAAAACAAACCGCCGAAAAAAAAAAAAAGGAAGAAGAAGAGAGAGAGAGAGAGAGAGAGAGAGAGAGAGAGAGAGAGAGAGAGAGAGAGAGAGAGGGAGTGAGGGAGAGCTAGCAAGTTGGTTTGTACATCTATCAACAAAAACTATTAAGTTTGGAGTTCGATTTGAAACTTATACAAGCTCGGCTTGAACTCGAACACTTGTCAAGCTGGCTTATTAGGCTTGTGAGTAGGCTCAGTTTGTTTGTGCCTCTAAGGTAGCTGGAGAATAGCATTTAACTTCTTAAGAAAAGAATAAAAAACAAAAAAATAGTATGCATATAGGAAAAATTGAAGCATTGAACTTCTTAAGAAAAGAACAGAAAACAAAAAGGTAGTGTGCATATATAGGAAAATTTGAAGTATATTTTGATCAGATTTATAGCTTGTATCAAGCTTCACTCAATTAGGAAAAGAGTAATAAAATATGTGTAAAGAAATCAAGTTACTTGAGCTTCACTTGATTAATAATCAAATTAATCTCAAATATATTTTTTAAATCCGATAAAAAATTCAAATAAATATGCATAATAAAATGTTCCATCGAAAAAAATGTATTTACAAAGCGATTAAGTCAATTTGAGAATTAGTGCATCACAAGTCACAACATTACAAAATGACCGTCTTTTGAGAAAAAAGCAAGAAAAAGAAAAAAGAAAAATCATTTCAAGACAATCTTTATTTTGGGGCATTATAAGAGGATATAATTGCACTTCGCCCCTTGAACTATAGGGCATGTACCAAATACCTCCCAAAACTATATATCAATCCATACACACAACCCCCCATCATATACTTTCCGTCAAAAGATTTGTTAAAAGTTGGTGATGTGGCACATTCTTTCTGGTAAGAAAAATTAAAGTACGCTTGGATTTAGTTTTTGTGATAATACATTTTACTCCCTCCAATAAAAATTCATGTAACATTTTACCCTCCTTAATTTATATCCAGCTTTTGTGGTTAACCCTCCATGTAATACTTTTTTCTTTTTTCTTTTTTTTTTTCCTTGTTTTTTTCCTTTATGTCTTATTCTTCCTTGATATAACAAATAATAAATAATAATTATGTTTGTGATTTCTAAAAATAATTATATTAGTAGATAAAAATGTTACATTTTAATATTATAGATATTGCTTTCCCTAAGTTTGTTAAAAATGACCAGTAGGCAATCTTGAGAGACAAATATATCCATAATAAAGCTTGATTCCTTTTTCAGTGAAAATAAATTAATTCATAGAGGGTTTGCTTGTCTATTTTGCAATGTGTATAAGTGTTTTGATCTTCTTTGGTTATTCGTTAATATTTTGAAGATAAGGAAATTACCTCCATAGCAGCATTAGAGAGTTTTGGATTTTCAATTCGTACATGTAATTTTTTTATTTTTCAAAGGGTGTTTTATTAGTTTTCTCATCAAGTTTATTTTGAAGATAAAAATTTTATTTATTTATTTTTTTTAATGCTGCATTTGGTTACATCTAGTACTTTTCCTTATTGTGGTTCTCTTATTGCTTTATTATGTATTATTTATCCTCTTTAATAGAGTATTACTCGTAAAAACTAAATTTGTTGTTTTTAATTATGATCTTTTTTAAAATGTTATTTATTTATTTATTTTTTTTCCTTCAAAAAACCTTTGATGCCATGGTGAGGGGTTAGACGGGGCCCCTGCCTGTTTATTAACCTAAAATGGAAGAGTTATAATATGAAAAGTACTAAAGAAAGGGGCACTACTCCCTTACAATGAAGAGCAAAGAGAGATAACTGATACACAAACTTTCAGCTTATCCAACCATGCAACACTCTTCACACAATCTCTCGCAAATTAAAGAAGCAATTTTAGGGGCACTGTGGTTTTAAGCCATTTAGACCTCATAATTATTATTTACGTAAAGAATAATTATTGATAATCACTCACAATCCAATCCGCTATTATGACATTATGATTCCACAATAATGCATGCACAAACATTACATGCATAAGGAAAATAGTATTATGTCAT
>JACFYI010003588.1:11824-47351 GCA_014898755.1 Handroanthus guayacan | reverse complement strand
TTTAAAAAATTTCTTTTAAGTAGTATTAGAAATTTTTACTTTAAGGTAAAATTGTTTGGTTTCACTTTATTATCAATGTAAATAAATGTTAGTTAGATCAGCCCGTCAATCCGCCCACATTTTCCAACCCGAACCACACGGTTTGGCGTGGTGACAAGGCAGTTACGGTTTGATATTTTTCGTCACCCCCCATGTCGAGTATGATTGATTTTCTTGTGTAAACCTGACCAAATCCGCCCATGCTCACCTCTATGTAGGAACTGCGTACAAAACTACAAATTGCATAGTAGGAACTTGATAAGGCAAACAGCAAACTACTGCTTAATATTACCATCTTTGGTTTTAATTATAAATTATTTAATCCAATTTCTGAAGAATGTAGATGAAATAATGAATGCTCAAAAATTGGGAGCGATGATGAATATACTAAAAAATCTTTATTTATTCAACTGTGGTCTTATTAGGATAAGTAGACTGTAATGTTAATAAGTACTCAGAATGTATTTATGGCAAATAAAACCAAAATTGTCAAGTTTGACTTCTCATGATTTTAATGAAAGTTTTAATTTTTTGGGAGAAGGGAAAGGTAGCCTATAATTTTGGAAGAAGTGCCTAGCAAAAGCCACCATAGCCATCAATTTTAAAATGATATCTTATTTATTACTTTATGCCTTAAGTGCATATTAAGTGTACTAAATTTTATATATATTATATAATAAATGCAAGGTTGTGGCTATGATATAGTTGAGAGATGTTTATACAATAGAATAGGAAATGAAACTTCAATTGAATTGAAATAATGATAAACATGATCAAAGTGATTAAATCAGTTACTACAAAAAATTAGAATATCAATTACTATAATTCGTAAATAATGTTAAAAATACATAGCCCAACTACGAAATTGATTGTAGTTCAATTTGAAATAAAAACACACGTAATTAACGCTTAGCAAAATATATTTATGAATTGATAACTAATTATCTTACTTACTTTAAAAAATTACATTTAGGGCTCTTGGTAGCGGTTATAAGAGTGGATTATACTATTTTGTAACTCCTTTTAGTTCTTTTAATATCTCATATTCAGTACTGGTTGCCCCGTCATAAGGGAAGGTTAATTAGTAAGGAATAATAAAATTTCAATAATGTCTATGACATCATAATATTCTAGATGAAATGTATTCTATGGAGAGGCAATTAAGTCTTTAATTTAGGAGCTATAAATTAGTAAGGCTTACCAAACACTTTTTTTGAGGAAGAAACGATTACATTTAATAATTATATGAGTATATTTTAAAGATCAAATAAAAGAACTAAATATAAGATAATTTCAATAAATTATCATCCTATAGATAAATACTACTATAAAGTAGATAAAGATCCATATGTTACCAGTCGAATTCTGACTTCCACCTCTCATGTAAAAATGAGGAGATTGTACTATTTCATTCAGAGGATGATGGCAGTTACAAAATACTTGATTAGACATAAGAATATATTATATTAACATTATCTACAATAAAACCTATCAAAATCAAAATTGATCAATACATTTCTGTGATTTAATAGGACTACAAATTAATATGTTGAATTTAATACAATAGATCTAAGAGCCCTTAACATATTTTCGTAGTACGAGGACTAAAACGTTACATAAATATAATTGAGTGCCAAGAAAATTTAAATTCAGCCACTAATTTCACAAATTAGCCCCATGTTTTGACCAAAAATTTAGTGGGACCATATTTAAAATAAATAAATTTGGCATGCTAAAAGTCTAGTCAAGAAATTCTCTCTCTCTCTTTCTCTCACACACACATATCTCTTGAATAAGAATGTTGAATGAATCTTGTAATTAATTTTATTAAAATAATAATGGTAATAATAAAAACGTTATTACAAAGTACACAAATCTTGCTTCACTGATTCTGACACAAAAGAACTTGAAAAAAGAGGAAAGTGTCTGAGGTCCAGGTGAGGCCTAGCTGCCCTACACCTCTACAATGTCTTGGCATTCAGACAGATAAGACAGATTCAGACCTATATTCTGGGGGGCCCATAACTACCACCTTATTATTATACTTGGCAAATTAAAAATAAATATTTTTAATAATTTCAATTTTTTATAATTACGTGTAATAATATTTATTTACTTACTTTTTTTATTTATTGGAGCAAAAAGCAGATATTCTTTTACGCAATTTAAAGGTTGTTTGACCGAATCCACCACGAAAATCAATGAAAGACGTATCTAAAGCTGTGTTCCTATTGGAAATCTGAACAACTTATTCCCATTTTTTCTTTTTCTTTTTTCTCTTACTTTTTGGAGGGATTGGCAAAAGTTTGAACAAAATTTACGTGCAATAGTTGTTTTTTTTTCTTTTATTTTAAGAGAGTTTTGCTAATAAATATAAGAGTAAATTGCAGATAACCCCCAACCTTTGGGGGTAGTGCACTTCACTCCCCAACTGTTTTGAATGTGCTAATTACACTCCAAACTTCTTAAAAATTACACGAAAGCCACAAAATGCTAATTCCCGCAGCATCTTTGAAGCATATTCCGTTTTTGAGGTTATTTTTTACTTTTCAACGCCACATTTTGCAAAATTTACGTTTATGCCCCTCGGTGTCTATTTACCTTCACAATTATTCTTTTGTAAGTAATTAGAGTTTAATCTCTTCCAAAAACCCTTGCTAGAACCCAAAAATTTATGAAAAAATTGATGTGATTTGAAGGTTTTTTTGGTAAGAAAATGGTTTGGCAACTAAAGAGAGTAGCCTTCTTTTACTGTACTTTGCTTATTTTCTTCCCTTTCACTAATTAGGTGGCTGTAAACAAGTGTTAGAGTTGTGGGGTGATACGTATTTCCATCAAAGAGTAGCAAAAGCACTTACAGGAGACAGCTAATTTTGATGGAAGTAGCTTTCCATGGGATGATGATGGTATCTTAAACATTTTTCGCAAGATGATTCACTTTTACACAGTTTTGGTGAGGATGAAGAAGATGAGGAGGGAGATGCGTGCAATCTCTGTTGACACAAACAAATTGGCGTCATTTTTGTCTCTATTTAAGCAAATTGATATTCATGATGAGGGTACTTCTAATGTATGTGGATTTGAGCTTTGAATTCCATGTGAAAATGAGGAAAGAATGTTGTATTGTCTTCTGATAAAGATGTAAATTGACATTCATGATGAGGATGATGTAAAATTACACAAAGCCCCTCAAAAACGGAATATGCTTCAAAGATGCCACCGGAATTAGCATTTTGTAGCTTTCGTGTAATTTTTAAGAAGTTTGGGGTGTAATTAACACATTCAAAACGGTTGGAGGGTGAAGTGCACTACCCCTGAAAGGTTGGGGGGTTATCTGCAATTTACTCTAAATATAAATTACAACTCAAGTATAAATTATTCTGAATATGTTTTGAGGCAATTTTCGCATCCAAAAGTAATTAATGGAGTGTTTTTCGTGTCCGGTAAAATAAAATGGGAATTAATTTATTAACTATAATATATCAAATAATAGACATACTTTGCAATATTAGTAGACAAATAATTTAAAGTCCCATTTCTTGGCCTAGCCATTATCACCTGAATATGGGTCTGTTTAGATTTCCATGCCAAGATGGAAGATCAAGAACCGCTAAGGACAACAAATTACGACCGATGCGAAAACAAAATACCATTAGTGTTTGATCAGTAAAACTATAAACAGTTTCTTGCAACTTCAAGGAGTACGAGTAGCATATAAGGGAGCATTCGATCTACTCTCAAAAAACCGATTATTAAGGAAGAAAAATGCTCCAATAAATAAGTTGGTCCAAGAAACCTTCCTAAGATGGAGACTTGCGCACCCAATCCATGGCAGTATGCATTCCTTCCAGGCCTGCCATACCTCAACACTCACACAGGTATTCCCACTTCAAGCATTAGTAGAGTCTGGCTCGGATATCAATTTGTCACGAGCCTGATCTATCTTTACAAAAGCAGTTACTAAGGGGAAGGGTATACCATTACCTAAGTTGGGTCAAGATATGGATTGGGAATTCATTACATACGATCGGGGCTTAGATTCCCCTCGATGTAGCCACCTTTAACATGATTAGCAGATAACAGACATCTACCACAGAATCTCCTTCCGTCTTACGTATATATCTTCCTTGAGCATATCTTGAAACTCCGCATGCATATCCTTTAGCTTCCTGGAAAGCATGCATAAAGATAAACACAACTGGACTCATAGAGTTGCAATATTACAAACGACAGAGTTCACGGTACAAAGTTAATGGGATATTTGCTACTCTATTAGCTAAAAATGAGAAAATTTAGATTGTTCTAAGGAAAAATGTTTGAACAGGATGTTTCCCAGCCTTCTCCTAAGTTTGATGGTTATAGGGTACCTCTTTTAGCTCCATGTTCTATACACGTGCTTAGGCAAAACAATTCAAGAGAGCTAAATGGTATCCGGCTTCAGATTTGAAGTAGGAACGAAAGATCTCCAAGTTTCTTCATCATTTTCCTTTTGCTGTGGGGAATTAGAATACCCTTTCATCAACAAATTTATTGCCTTTCAGGATGATAGTAATGACAGTTATGAACTGTTTTTCAAGGTACATCCTTCAAGTTGAGGAATAATCACTAAAATGTGGTGGTCAGATGGCATATTCAAGATAGAAATAGGAGCTTGCAATTTTACAAACAAAACCAGGACGTAATATTTACATGTTGAAAGACAAGTTTTCTGACAAAAACTTGGTACATTTTGCAATTTACTCCCATAATGAGGAATGAAACTTGCATAAAATTATAATTGAGTCTTTATGAGGGGACGGAGCCAATTACAATTCATATCTATAAATTCTCATTTATTATTAATAGGCAGAACTGTAGTATGTAGTTTGCTTTCATATGAGCATTATGCTGTTATAATCTAGGAATACCTGATTCAAGGGTGCCATGCTCAAAAGAGTGCTCCCTCCCAGGGCACAACCGTTCCTCCTCTGTCTCTTGCTTGTCAGGCACGATTGGTCATTTAATAATGCCATCTCGTTCCTTCCATCCACTCAATTCAGCCTTCAAATCAATCGCGATCAAGAATACGCCATTATAATACTTCAAAAGAAAAGAAAATAACTAAATCTTTAATTTAGAACCTGCATAGAAAATGCCAAAGTATGACCAATTTGGTTTGATATCCATAACTGGCCAGTAAACATAAGAAACAATGATTTTGCATGCAGATAAGGCAGGACACTGCGT
The DNA here is from genome assembly GCA_014898755.1 of Handroanthus guayacan. Classification (NCBI taxonomy): domain Eukaryota; kingdom Viridiplantae; phylum Streptophyta; class Magnoliopsida; order Lamiales; family Bignoniaceae; genus Handroanthus; species Handroanthus guayacan. Next base: position 42,086 of record JACFYI010003588.1, on the reverse strand, counting down.
TAATCCCTTTCGGGGCACTCTTAAATGCGGATTACTCAACCTCATAAAAGCAACGTAGATGAAGACTTATGAAACCAATTCCTTCAAACACATGATTGACTGATCATTATGTGTAGAACTGTTTTTCACTTGATAGGTTAGGTCCAAGGGTATCATATGGCTAGAGACAGAGGCACAAAAACTAAAACGATAATAAATGAGCTCAGTAAAGCATGTATTTAGTCGGAGCTTCAACACACCTGACATGTTATCTGCTCTTACGGCCGTTATTTATGCTGCTGCTCTTGACTTCTGCAATTTGCAATGAAGAATTAACAATTCTGGTGATTCAGTGGATTCATAGAAGCAGCAAAAGAAACCGCAACAATTAACAGAGAATGTACCATATAAAAACGTTTGATACACCAGCTAATGATAGTTTTCTCACGACTCATATGGCTTCAGCAAAGGTCCAGACTCCATTACAGAATTCTCAAATCCTTCAGGCATAAGGTGTTTAGATTCCATCTCCTTGCACAAGTCCGCAGCGAGTTCCTCTTTACCACATTGACGAAGTCCATCGCAAAGACAAGATAAAATACTTGAATCAGGAGCTATAGCCCTCTCCATCATCTCTTTAAGGACGTGAACTGCTCCCTCATAATCTTCATTCTTAAGAAAAGCAGATATAAGCATCCTAAAAGTTGTTTCATTGGGGTGACAGCCACTCCGCACCATGCTTTTGTAGAGTTGAAAAGCACGATCGGCATTGTTTCTTGCACACTGCCCGGTAATAAGAGCGGCAAAAGTTGACGAATTAGGTACTAACTTTTCCCTATCGAGTTCTTTCACCATATATGCAGCTTTCTTTGTCTTCCCCTCCTTGCATAGACCAAGAATTACAGCATTATAAGTCAAGATATCAGCCTTGATACCACTCACAAACATTTCCTCAAATAGCCGGATTGCCATCTCACTATTTCCCGTTTCACCGTAACCATTGATCAATGTGTTGTAAGTTACCGTTGTAGGAGCCAAATCCATCACTTTCATTTCTCTGAAAAACTTGTTTGCTACGTGTAATTTCCCCTCTTTGCATAGCGCATTCATAAGTGTGTTATAAGTAGCATCATTTGGCCGCACCCCATTCTTCTCCATCATATTCTTAAGCTTCACGCCACTACTAAAAAGTCCCTTACTACAATATCCTGCGATCAAAGTATTATACGACACAACATTACGGGCTAATCCCATTCCATCCATTTCCCTGAACACCTCAATCGCCATTTCCAAATTTCCCACTTTACAGTAAGCCCCAATAACCATATTAATCGTGTAAACATTCGGCGAAATCCCACACCGGCGCATTTCCTTATAGAACGCCAAGGCGATATCCCCACGGTTGAAACCATTCAATGCACTCAAATATGCATTACAAGACTCGACCGTGGGGTGAAATCCATACTCCCTCATCCAACAGAACGAATCAGAAGCATTCCTAAACTTTTTCATATGCGCGTAAGTCTTGAACAAGGCATCAAATACACGGGGCGATGATTCACATATCCTATAAGAGTAAACCAAAGCCTCAAAAACCTTGCGAGGAAAATCCAGTTCCAACAAGCCCTTTTCAAGAATTCTCCTCAAAATCGACTCAGCAGATTTAAACTTGCGATATTTAGTCAAAATGTGAAGAATTATAGAGTTCACGTCAAGGGTGTTCAATTCAGAATTCTTGACCTCAACCCACTTGAAAAATTCAAGAGAAAGCACATAATCTTTTCGGGTTTTCAGCAAAATGTGCTTAATTCTAAAAGGCCTTAAACCAGAAGCTAACTTATCGAGCTTATCCCATTCAGAATTAATCAAATGGCTATGCACTATGTTTACAAAGTCCAAATCTTGACCTTTGGCTGGAGGCATCGTTCTGTGAGGTAATAAAATCGGATTTTTCTTGTAGTTATTAGGAAGTGAAACTTCAATCGGATTATTAGGGTGGGGTTTAAGGAATGTAGAGAATCTGCGCAATTGTGAAAGGTTCTTCATGGTTTTCTCATGGAAATTACAAGATGAAAGGATCTTTCTATAACCCACAAACTGAAAAACTAACTACAGAAAGAGAAAGACAAACCCACTAAGCTTGGCCGCAAGGAAATTGCCATTTGGACGAAGATTGTTTCTCCTCTGGGCTCCCATACAAGGTAGGTGTTTTTTCACAGACATGATGGTGAGAAAGATATTCATGTGTAGTCGTGTTTTAGACGGCTACTTGATATAAAAACGTTAGTTCAAGAAAATCGTGGACCTTTGGTTGACAAAAGATATTCCATATACTAATGTTGAAGTGGATTTAACTATTTTTAGGGCTCGAGACATGAAAGTGCACATTGAAATTTGGATCAAGAAACTATTGTTGCGATTAGATGAGATGTTATTTTCAGAGAATTATTTCTCAGAAAAGCAATTTAGGAAAAAAAATGGTGAGAAAAATAATTTTCAAAAATAATAAATTGTATATTTGTTTGGATGTTTGGTTTTGAGAAATTGGCATAATAATGAAATGTAATATGTTTCCTTCCTTCCTTTTTTTTTTTTTCCTTCAAATAATGTGTTTGAAAGATATATTTATTTGTGGGTATTTTCTAGTAATAATCATTAGTCATGGCTCATATGGTGAAACTTCCACGTAAAAGGCCTTTTTCTCAAAATTGAAAAAAATGTCTAAAAAGTAAAATTTGGCTTAGGTGTCCTTTTTATGCTTACACAGTTGCCATAATGAAAAATTTGTTCATGTAACATTAATACTTTTTTAAGTTTAATAATTTTTTTAGTCCATTTTTCCTTTTTAGATTTTACTTTGCAATTTGAAATCATTTTTCTTTATATTCCCTTCCCAATTTTCTTTGCAAGATAATTATGCACATTAATTATATAATTTTCTTCTCAAGAGAAAAGAAAAATAAAATTGGAGTTTACATTATTTAATTAATGATTAATTCCAACCATCCAAAATGATGTGGATTTATGAACCAAATGATAAAATTAAAATCCTTCCACCACCCAATACATTCTTTAATTTGAGCTTGGCCGCAGTTGGTTGTGATTGGCTTCTAAGGAAATTTTATACATATGGTTTTTATTTGAGTTTGTGAATCAAGTCTGCAATTTGACTGTGCACTCTCATCCCTGTTAAAAAAAAAAAAAAAAGAAAAGAAAAGATTGCAGGTTCGAGTTCATAAGAAGTAGTTGGATATTTGACAATCAACTTGATCTTCTTACAAAATAAAATAAAAAATAAACAAAATTAATGTAATCTATACAACGTTGTTAAGATAATCTTCTAATTTGCACAATCAGGCCAAATGAATTCAGTAAGATTTAAGTTAAAAAAACCTGAGATTTTTTTTACCTCTATTCTTATCGAGTTCGGTATGGATGCTATTTGATTCTTAAAATTTATGATTTATGGGATAAGAGAGAGAAATAATGATGATGATGATGATGAGGGTATCTTTTAAGTTGAAGATGTACATAAGAATCACATTCTAATTTTGATTGCATATTTATGAAATGATAACTTTAAATGGAAGAACAAGGTACTTTTCAATTGTTCTCAAAGGTTACAAATTGAGCTCCAATCAAATTCCAGATTACATCGTCGTAAAACTATATTTAAATTAATTTTTAATTATCATAGCAAATCAAGGACTCGTTAATTAGTGGTTTTTGGATGTCATGATATAATGTATTGATGTCAAGACATGATGTATTAATAATTTCTCTATAAAAAAATTGTCTAATTTAATTTATATTTCAACTTTATGATTTTATTGGTAAAATAGGTACATATATATATAATATTTCTAAAGCAAAATTACTTATATTTAAAAAGAGAAACTCGATACATACTACATAAATAAGATAAAAGTCACGCTAATCTGTACTATACATAAAGTTTGAGAGTTAAAGGTAGTTCTTTTAATCCATCAATGAGTGAATAAACAAAAATGTTCTTATTTTAAAATATAATTACAAAGTAGTTACAAAAGACATTGGCAAAATATTTTTCTTAAAAAAATATTTTTTTCTCTATTTTATTTTTTTCTTTATTTAATTTTTCTTCTTTCCAAGTTTGTTCTTTTCAAATTTATTTTTTAATCATGTTGTTTTACATAATAAATTCAAGTAATAACATTCAATAATTAAGAACTATCTATTATTATTAAAAATAAATAAAAATTTTTAATTTTTGTTAGGAAAAAAAAAAAAAAGAAAAGGAAAGAAAAGAGATTAGGCACACGAGCGTGCCACAATTCCTACCTAATTAATTAATTAATTAAGCTATCTCACTCGGTTTAGTCATGCGTAATTTGGCTGAAATAACAGCATCCATCAGATCATCTTGATCTCTAATCTGACGGTCACGATCCACTCGCAATACACCCGCAAGCAAAACTGTCAACTCCGTCCCCTCACTCCAGTTTGATTTTTACTTTGCTTCCGGTTTCCTCCCCGTTCTTGCCGTGTTCTTCAATCTTTCACGCGCATATACATACAAAAGAAAATACACCGATACATCGATATCTATACACGCATATATTTTTGAGAGAGAGAGAGAGAGAGAGAGGGAGTGAAGAGTTTCGCTGGTGGCGTGTGGGTCTAGATCTTCAATTCGCGATCTTGTGAGTGGTAGGTGTTGAGCGGAGAAAGATGGAGCTCGTGGGGAGAAGGCCTCACGCAGTATGGATGTGCGTTTTCTTGACGCTACTCCTCTTCATCAACGACGCTCACTCATTCTACCTCCCCGGCGTTGCTCCCCAAGATTTCGTCAAGGTATTTCTTGTATCATCCGTACAATCGTCATTGCCTGCGTATGGATATCCATCGATCTTGAATATTTACAGTGGGTCAATATCAATGGATCGTATGAATTTATGCACGTTTAGAGTTTGCGATGAAGTTGTAGACTTGTAGTGTATGCATAACAGACACACTGACACACACACACACACACACACACACACACATGTATATGTGTATGTATGCATGTATCTGAAAATGAAGAATTTGTGGATGTTTGGGATTTTTGCTAAGTTTTGTTGGGTATTTTGGTGTTTGATTTTGTTGATTAAGGGCGTGTTAGTTCTAGATCTCTATTTCTTTGGGGTGGGGAGTGGGGGAGTGAGTAACTGTTATCGCATGCTCATATCTTTTATGATTATGTCCATTGAACGAATTTGATGTGTTTCTGATTCAAAAGTTGCAAACTTTTTTTTCCTTTCCTTTTCTTTTTTTTTTTTTCAAATTTTCTTCTGAGTTTTGCGATGTTGTAAACCGAAGAGGACAGGTTAAAAATGGCTAAATAGCATGACAATTAAAGAATTTAAACAGTTTGCAGAATTGCAACCTTAAGAGATACAAAAACCAAAACTTTAATTTGGTCTATGTTATTTCTGATTGGCTTTGGATTGCTGTGTACAGTTTGAGCTAGTTTATTTCGTTTGTTTATCTAGTTTCCTAGAGACAGATGGAGTCTATCTGTCAAGTAAGAAGTTTTTACACTTTTACGGCTACTGTGACGTCAGGAGAAAAAAAAACAAAAAACAAAAGAAAAACGAAAAAAAGGACAAAAAATATTGCGGCCTTTATTACTTAGCTGAATCTTGGTGGTGGCTGTAATTATTCGTATAACCAAGCCAAACGTTAAAGTTTAGTAATGTCATTGGTCATCCTCCATTTTGTTAAATTTCTTCCTAACATTAACAATTTAAAAAAATTCACTCTTCATTCAATCTACAAATTGTACTGATTTAAATCGTAACCTATAGTTATGATGCGGAGAATCTGTAGTAGTTAGTTTGTACTTTATATATATATCATTTACAGATGTATGACCCTAAATTCATGTACCTCTAGCAAAGTTTTGGGCTTAAGTGATTCTTAAGTAATAAACCACTGGCAGTTTTTCAAAATAGCATCAATACTAGGATTCTACTGCAGATCTCTGCTTCACCTCAACTGACAATTCGTTTGTATTAGGAGCACCTTTCGAAGTTGATGGATTTCAAATGGGTGAATCATACTGATTATAATTGTTCTCCTGGGGTGGGTAGAAGAAAATTGCTGAGTTTGTAGTTATCTTGAGAAAATGAAAAGGATCTCCCTCCAACTCCTTTTTAATTGGACAGATTAATAACAGGTTTTGGGAGGGATTTACTAATCCTCCTCCTTTTCCCTTCTCTTCCACTTCATACCAAACAAGGGATGGAACCCCTGCCCCTCTCTGGTCCTTCATCTCTTCATCTCTCTCAACTAGTTTCTATAAATGATGCTCAAAATTTTTGGCACTAGGTTTTTGTTTAGGTATAGCTCTGGCATATTTTAGAAAATTTTTAAGAATTTATGTTAACAAGAATGACTGGATAAATTATGGAAATTAAATACACAAGCAGCGAAGAAATTTACCGAAAACAGTTTGTTCTGTTTCCAAGTTCCGCAGATAATATTAATGTCTTGTTTCTTTTCTGTGTATCATAATCTTAAATTGTCATACAAGTCACTTTACCATCTTTCTAATAGTTGAACAAAGAAATCCGTGATAGAGTATTTGAAGTCCAAAAATTCACTATGCAATGGTAGAAAATGTGATAATAATTTTTCATAATTTTGGTTGGTACACAAATCATCTACTTCAACCTACATGTGAACAAATAATATACCGGCAGCATGTTTTCCATCATGTTCTGCAAAATAATACGTTGTCTACTACTGTTGCCTTTGTGATGTAACTGGCTTTCCTGTGATGTCATGCAGGGTGATCTTCTGAAGGTGAAAGTGAATAAACTGACCTCTGTAAAAACACAACTTCCTTACTCCTACTATTCCCTTCCTTACTGTAAACCAACGAAAATTGTGGACAGTGCTGAGAATCTTGGAGAAGTTCTTCGTGGTGATCGTATTGAGAACTCTCCCTATGTGGTTTGTATTTCTCTTGGTCCTTCCTTTTGTTTAATAATTTTTTCCTTCATTCCAACAATGCATTTAGTCCACTTCCTCGTGTGCAATTAATTTTCAAACCCTGCATCATGATACAAACTTTTCATTGAATTTCATTCATGCAGTTTAAGATGCGCGAACCTCAGATGTGCAATGTTGTTTGCCGTATTACACTTAATGCCAAAGGGGCAAAGGAATTCAAAGAGAAGATTGATGACGAGTATCGAGTGAACATGTAAGCCACATTGCTGAAAAATCTTATGCTATTCCAAGCCCATATCATGCATGATCACCTTCTGCTTTGACGGTTTCTCTTTAACAGGATTTTGGATAATCTTCCTCTAGTTGTTCCTTATAAAAGACTTGATATGGACTCCTTGTTTTATCAGCATGGTTTCCCTGTTGGTATGAAAGGACAGTATGCTGGAGTAAGTATTCAACTGATCAGTTTGGGAAGCCCCTGTTCAAATGGCCAATAAGATTTGATTTTATCTTTTTTATGAATTACTAGAGAACAGAGGAGAAATATTTTATCCACAATCACTTGGCATTTACTGTGAAATATCATAAGGATGAAGAAACCGATGCTGCTAGAATTGTGGGATTTGAAGTCAAACCATTCAGGTAATATGATGCTGATGCTCAATATTTTGATACAATTACAGCTGCATTGCCAAACCTGTTGATCTCGTATATTTGCTCTGCGTTCAGTGTTAAGCATGACTATGAGGGTAAATGGGATGATAAAAAACGATTAACAACATGTGATCCCCATGCAAAGCGCACAGTAACAAGCTCTGAAACTCCACAGGAGGTTGAAGACAATAAGGAAATCATCTTCACATATGATGTGGAATTTCAGGTATCACTTTCTTTCTTGTGGATGGAGATAATTGCGTGTCTGTATGTAGGAATGGATTGTCATGTTGCCCACCTTGCTGTGTCCTTTGCCTTGTAGGAGAGTGAAGTCAAATGGGCTTCTAGATGGGATACTTATCTTTACATGGCTGATGATCAAATCCATTGGTTCTCAATTGTCAATTCTTTGATGATTGTTCTTTTCCTCTCGGGAATGGTGGCCATGATTATGTTACGAACTCTCTACCATGATATCTCTAAGTACAACCAGTTGGAGACTCCAGAAGAAGCCCAAGAAGAAACTGGGTGGAAATTGGTTCATGGGGATGTTTTCAGGCCTCCAACAAACTCCGATTTGCTCTGTGTTTATGTTGGAACTGGTGTTCAGTTTTTCGGGATGATACTCGTTACCATGATTTTTGCAGCACTGGGGTTCCTGTCCCCTTCTAACCGAGGAGGGTTAATGACAGCCATGCTTCTTCTGTGGGTATTCATGGGCATTTTTGCTGGATACGCCTCAGCTCGTCTCTACAAGATGTTCAAGGGAACAGAGTGGAAGAAAATTACTCTTCAAACTGCTTTTATGTTTCCCGGAATTGTCTTTGTTATTTTCTTCATTCTGAACGCATTAATTTGGGGTGAGGCATCCTCGGGGGCTGTGCCATTTGGGACCATGTTCGTATTAGTCCTCCTGTGGTTTGGAATTTCAGTTCCCCTTGTTTTTGTTGGTAGTTATGTAGGTTTTAAGAAGCCAGCTGTTGAGGACCCAGTGAAAACCAATAAAATCCCAAGGCAAATACCCGAGCAGGCTTGGTACATGAACCCGTTCTTCTCTATCCTAATTGGAGGCATACTCCCATTTGGTGCAGTGTTTATCGAGCTGTTTTTCATCCTGACATCAATCTGGTTGCATCAGTTCTACTATATTTTCGGTTTCCTCTTCCTCGTATTCATCATTTTGATTATAACCTGTGCTGAGATTACTATTGTGCTATGCTATTTTCAACTCTGCAGCGAGGACTACCTGTGGTGGTGGAGATCATATCTAACGTCAGGGTCATCGGCTCTCTACCTCTTTCTTTATGCAGCATTCTACTTCTTCACAAAGCTCAACATCACAAAACCAGTATCTGGTATTCTGTACTTTGGGTATATGCTGATTGGTTCATATGCTTTCTTTGTCCTCACTGGTACGATTGGTTTCTATGCCTGTTTCTGGTTCACAAGGCTCATCTACTCGTCCGTGAAGATCGACTAAAAGCTGAAAGTATGTTTTTTCGTATAGAAATCATATAAACCCTCAGTCGGATCCTAGTGTATGCTGACATTGCTTTCATCAATCACAGTTGGGTTGAGCTGGAAATTCTTTGGTGATTACATACTAATGTCTTGAGTCTGTAATAGCATTATTAGATTTCGTTGCTAAAGCGTTCATGAAGACATTCTTGGGAGGATTTTGGAGCAATTCTTGTCCTCAATTGGGCTTGTTTTTGTTACATTAGCAAGCATCCTAGTAGAACTTTTGTGGTGAGTTGCATGAAATGTAATAACTAATGTTTTTGGCCATTAGTAGTTGGTTGCAGGAGATATTCAAGAATTGCACTTTAAATCAAGCTAAATCCAGTTAACTGTCTTGTGCATTGACCACGAAATGTGCCTGTCTAGTGCAAAAAGGGAACTTAATGCAATGAATCCTACCATATGCATTGGATACTTGCATATTGGTACTAATTTCATTTTCATTCATATTTATTTCTAAGTAGTTAATTTTAACGCCACTTCAATTTACAAAATCTTGGAAGGTATTTTTGTCATGAAATTATACTGACTTACATGTCAGGGTCAAAATACATTTCTTTTTAAATATTTTAATACCATAAATATATAATGAGAATGCAGTCAAATTTAGTAAAATGTATTCTTAAGTTATTTCTTTACAGTACAAATAACTTCGTTTACATTATTTGCATTCTCTCATGCTTTTGTAATATTAATGACTTTAGCAAAAACATAAAAAGATATTCATAACTCAAGGTTTTGAATAATCACAATCACCGAAAAATAATGGCTTAACTGACATCCTGCACCATTAATGGGAAATATTCATAGTGATAAGTCCAAGACTTCCCAAAACGAAAAAGAAAAAATCAATAGGTTCAATATTTGCAATAACCATATATATTCGCAGTGACAAAATACATATTGGAACTCAAGCATGATCTTTACAAATTCCTTGAAGAGATTTCAAACCTGGAATATCAGTTAAGCAAGATTATCATACCATCCTCACAACATAACTTGAAAAAATATTGTACATTTTCCACCCTCAGATGAATTTATCAGTCATCAAGAAACAGAGTTAGAGCACAGTTAATCAGCATCGGCCGTAAAATCCGGCTCCGGTGGTTTTTGCAGCTTCACCAACTCTCGGGCGCTCTTAAGATTCCGGTTTCTGTGGACTCCCCGGAGAGCATTTGCAGCAAATCTCGATGCCAAGAAAGTAGCACCAATACTATACGAACCTCCACCGTTGTTGCTGCTGGCTCCGGCTAAACCTTCTGCTTCTTCTTCTTCCTTCCTCCGGAGTTCTAGAAGCTTCCTTTTGGAGTATCTACGCCATGCTGCTTGAATGAAGCAAGCAGCCCAAGTACGCCACTGTTGGGAGTAGAAACGGAATGTGTGCTGGACCTGCCTACTGTGAAGTCGCCGGAATTGGCTGGCAACAAATTTTAGTTCATCGGCTGTTAGGGCAAAAGCTTCAACTTCGGTTAGTGCCTTCACTGTCCGAGTGGACGATGGTAGGTTAGACCCGGATTTGGGATCTAGCGCCCAGGTTAGTAGCTCCTCACCACAAAAATCGCCTTCTTTGAGTAAGCTGCGGTTGAAGAAACCACTTCTGCCACCATCAGTTGTTACACTCTCTAGACGACCGCGTATGAGGAATATCATCTCGTCGACTGGATCGCCTTCTCGGACGATGTAAGTGTTTTCAGTGTATAAACAAGGTTTCAGCCTCTCACAAATGGCATCGAGTAATCTCTCATCCATGTTCTCAAATAAGGGGACCTGCAAAAAATTGGTGATCACAAATAGTTGACTCGGGCACGTAGATGCATGGCTTTTCCTTTAGGGAAAAGCAAAAAGTTGTAGAAGTAGTGAAAGTTGGAGAGGCACTGAGATTAAAATCTAAAAGCACATAAAAGCTGCAGAAGGTGGGTAATAGGGTAATAGCTGCATTTTTACTTGTTTCTCCTTAACTTTAGAGAATCAAAAGCAGACACACTACTTCTGAAAAGTTCAAGATAACTAGAATTCGGCTAAAAATGGAAAAGAACTTAACTTCTGCTAAGACTCCCGTAGTGCGCTTGTATATAAATGCATAAAGAAAAGATTGTTGCCAAGTTTAACGAATACGGAATTTAAAGGTATTAAAAAGAAGCATATTCTTGATAATAATTTACCCTCTTGACTAAAGCGAGACAAAGATGGCGTTTTATGTCTCTTCTAAGATCCTTAGGTAGACTCTGAACCAAACTTTCTTCATCAACTCCACGTGTTTCTAACCACTTGTACTGATCATACCGCCTAACTCGCTCCCTAAGATCTGGTGGGAGCAAACGATGATGCATCCATTGCTCCGAGTCACGCCTTTTAACTCTCATCTCTTCAAGCCGAATAGTAAGTGACTGAAGGTATGTCTGTGGTGACACCAGAATACCGAAGGAAAAAAGAAAAAAAAAATCAGGCAAAATATGGTATATCCCGCATCATTTAGGCATTATTAATCATAGATTTCAGAATCAAAAGAATCAATCATACTACTAACGCCACTAATTATACCATCTTCCCATATCCAAGACGTAGGAGTTTAAACTCTATTTCAGAATCAGTACCTGTGCAGTTACTTTTTAGTGGCCAAAAAAGAAAAGAAACAAAAAGCTCATTTCCAAATAGAGAAATATTTTTACAGTTATTAAGATTCTTCCAGGATACCTACAAAACCAAAAGAAATCCATCCGTCTCCATGAAAGTATTGCTTGTTACTGAGAGCTATATCTTTTAACTACTGATTCGATACGGTGTATTTTGCACATGTTAACACTGGGTGCATATGATTGAATTAACAGAAAATGAATTCTGTGTGTTCTCTGCATCCAACAGGATGCCATTTCAGGCTAACAGTCTTCCTCTTTTCTTTCATTTTTCTGGTTGTGATCTCAAATAAACTTGTGAAGTATTATGAAATCTGTAATAGAGTCATTTTCTACGTCACTTCATTTCTTTTTTAGTCTCACTTCCAGAGGTATTGCAACACGGGGAAAACAGCTGCTAATAAAATTTCAGAGGCCAATTAAAAAAAAAAAACCTACAGCTATTAAACAGTTCAGTGCGAAATGTTGAACGGAGAACATTAAAACCTTATGTTTCAATCCCATTAGACTGCATAAATTACAGTATACCTTTACACAACTTTAACTACAGAACTATTGTGTTTCAAAAGTTGAACCATCTGATGCCCATCTTTTACATTCCATTTTTTCTTTTTTTCCATATTTTTTCAGATTTGCATTTTATTTTATCATTGTGTAATGTACATGAGCTATTTCTCAGGAGTGTCATTAACTAAGAGCTTGCCCCTTCACTTGATACTATGGGAGGAAGACAGGAAATGCCTCGAACGGGATCAGAACTAACAAAACAAGATGGATAATGATGATGATATTAAGAGACAAGGAACAAAATAAAAAGCCAAAATATATATATATATATATAATAATAATAATTACAAACATGAATGCAAAAGAAGCTGATGTGTAAGATAACGCCAAGTTTACCATAGTACCTGCATATTTCCAATCAACAGTGCAAAGAGAATGAGTCCAAAGATGGCAAGTGCGATGCTGAAGATAGACTCTCCAGGGTAAGTGCTGGTCTGAAGTCCTTGGCCAAGTGTACTGCAGAAAGAAAGAAGAGAATGATATAATAGCTGTTGCAAGTTCCACTTCAGAGGTGAGTTTCAATATGTGACTTTAATTATTGCATTTTCACGATCCATGAAATGCATTCACCAGAGACATGCCCACAGAGATGTAGGTAACAAAGTTTGACTAACTTAGAGCATTGGAGAAAACAGCAGGTAAAAGGAACGAACATCCTTTTTAAGTAAATCCAAATGGTTCTTGCCAAGTCCATTAAATACAATAACGAGAGAAGCATTATTTAGTTCATTCTTTGATACAAAATGCAATTCTAAGATGCTTGATGGGACCTTCTTGAATTGCAGTTTCTCAGAGATACAGGGTTTTTTAACATGTTTACCACCACCCATGTGGACATATCTTAATGTCATTACCAAAATAATGCCAACGGAAGTTTAGAAGTCCATAGACTCGTAGAGATTATCATGCTATCACTTTTTCCTAATTTAAGGTTTTGGTTTCAATCCACTTTAAAACACAAGAAGTTGAGAGGGCAATGACTAAAAAAGACTTATCAAGTGTGAACGTGCTAAAATAAATTGTTAGAATTTATGGTTTTGGTTTCATACACGCTGAGTACTGAACTTTGATTACCTCAAATTCTGCAGCCCCCACCATAAACAGTAACAATATTTGGACAAAAACTTTCTGGATGAAACTATCCCAGATGATAAAGCCTGCTGGAAGATTCCAAAATCAAATGGCGGATTGTTGTCAGAATCCTCAGGGCAAGCTGAATTCAAGACTGAATCACTGGTGCTGTTCCAGATATCATAACCGGTCATCCTTTGGTTTCCACAATATAAGAAAGCGGTGGTGGTACAATTTCCATTACTTTTACAAGCTCTCTGCCAGCATGTATCAATACGCTCCACAGATAACAAGTACCAAAAAGCTCCAACTATCTGCAAAGAATGACACAGAAATATGGTGTCCCATAAAATATTTATGAGCAAACGGCACCTATCACATTTTACACCAGCATCATTAAGCATGTTATGGGATGTAACAATGATGTGTAAACAGAGGAACAGCAGATTCACATTATCAATAATCATCTCATATTCAAACAGCAGACAGCAAAGAGCAATGCCTTGTCAAACTTCTGCAAGTACAGTTTGTTATATTTTTTACTATGAAAATTTGGAGATTTGTTACACCATATATAATGTCAACATAATTCCACGAGGCACTATAAAACCAACTAAATGGAAGGGGGGATGAGATACAATACAATAATTTAAACGGAAGCTTACATGACTGGCAAGCATGTATAGTAACAAATAGGACACCGCACCAGCCCATGCAGTTTCAGCAAAGACACCAGAAGTTCTTTTCAATTCTGAAGTTAGCGGCAAAATTCGGGCGAATCTGGGAATATACTGAAGCAAAATGATGAAGAATAGTGCTTGTTTTGTAGCCAGTACATCTGAGCCTTTTGACCTCTGCAGAAATCTCCAGACGACAATCTGCATAAATTCAAAAGGATGTAAAATAAGAAAAACAAGAAACTGCCCAAAAATCTTATCAGATATCAAGTAATCTATCAAGTAATATGCCGCTAATGAGAATTTTTGGTATACCTGTGGTAGGGGACATATAGCACACATTCAGGCAGACCACTACACCCACAAAAGAATAAATCTCTATGCTTCCAGAAAAGTACATAGAAGAACAAATGGATGGAACTGTGGGCAGGCACAAGTTATCGGAGAAACGAAGCCATAGCATTTCACAAGTTATAAGTAATTCAAAGACAATGAACATTTGAAACAAAAGTATTATTCCTTATCATTAAAGAAACATAGTTGTCGACCAAACAGAAATACTATGTATAGATAAAAATAAATAAATAAATAAATAAATAAAAATAAAATTGCAGGACAGAATTTTCAGGAAAAAAAGACCAAGTAATGGATATAAACGTCCCAATATCTCAAATACAACTGGCAGGGAGACATCAAATCCAACTGTTACAAACTAAATAGAAAATGACCAAATTTATTAAAATTTAACAAGACAAAATGGCAAAAGGAAGAGAAATGATAAAATATCATATTTCAATGTGAAGGTCTGAAGTGGGAAAGGCTAAAAAAGCATGAATACTAGCAAAAAGATACATATTATTGTCCAAGAGGCAATTTTAAAAAGAAAAAAATGTTTACTGGAAAGGATAGAACGAACATAGGATGCAGTGAAAAGAAGTTCAAAACACATGTAACTACATAGTTTTCTCGAACCTGAGGTAGGGGAAGCACTGCGAGGAAATCAATGATAAAGTAGCATTTCAAGTATCGTTTAGCAATCTGTGCAGGATCTATTACAAGTTCACCTCGTCCAAACACCCGCGATGATGGGGCGATATAAGCAGTTCGGAATTGGAGAGCCATGTGAATAAGATAGAAAGCGTCAACAACTGTACGCAGTGTTGTAGCCGTGATAGCTAACTTTCGATCTATGTCTAGGCAATTTGATGACTTATTAAAAACTGGAAGAAAGAAAAACAGTGGATCCACAGATACACCCAGAATACATGACATCACAAAAAGCTTGTTCCAAAGTGTAAGAAGTTTGTCTTGGGGGTCAAATATCTTCTTCTCAGACACTTTGAGATCTTCCGGAAATACCGCTCGAGAGACGCCAAATCCAAGGGACCGACCAATAGATTTTAGTCCTTGAGAACCTTTTCTCATCCCTCTCTTAAAGGACTTTGATGGAGTATGACTACCACGCCCCAAACCATCAATATTGAAGCCACATTTGTTTGTTGTAACCGAAGCTGACGGGGATGACAGTCTCGAGTCTAGGTCGTCCAGCCTTAACAGAAAAAGTTCCTCATAATCACGTATCCAATAGAAAGCAACGAGAAAATGTAGTTATTGTACTATCATGTTTGTACAGAAAGAAACTACTGCAGGAATTTCATGAATTGTGGTCTACTTAAGCCTTAGTTTCTCTGGATAGCATCTGCATTCTACACTGCTTTACAACATCTTAGAACACTGTACGTTCATTTTCCTTCAAGCAATCTACCCAGTGAAGGCAGAATAAGAGAGAATTTTTATTTCCTAATAAAATATATAAGCAATAGAATAGGATACCTGACGAACTTGTCCCGCTGTCCAGCGATATATTGAGTCTTTGGACCACAATCAAACATTTTCAATGATTAATGTAAATTTGGCTGCAGACAAAAAGAAGAGTTCAAACAGTCTGCAAGAAAAGTATTACATGCTAAACAACTTCAAGTTGTGTTTTTAAGAAGGATTTGTTATTATTTTTTGTTCACATCTTAGACCCCCCCCAAAAAAAAATGCATTTTTTCCCCAGATTCTAAAGTAATCTCACAGAAAATTGCAAAAAGTAATCAAATATAAATGACAAATAGATGCTCTCACTATAATCTTTCAGAAAATCAAATTAATAGCGTCTAAAATATGTAATATATTTATCAACATAGAAGCATATGGTCCATTTCCAAATCCAAAAACAATCCCAGAAAGAGAATCAAGCCCGATAAAAATGTAAGAGGTCCATATTTCATATTTCATATTTAACACATCCATGTCAACCCACATGAAGAATACTATATTTCAAACACAATTGTGAATAATTTTGCGATGCTTACTTGGTGAGCCATAAGCTGCAGCAAATAGGTAAGGAAAGAATAGAAACTTTTGATTTTTCCAAATATTTGAGAAACATCATCGGTTCCATTCTATGTCAAAAAGCTCCTCCCATACTTATAATCATAACTCAACATCAAAAGTGATCAGATTTACTTCAAGCAGAATTAGGAACAGGATATGTAGTTATAAAGTCCAAGTAACTGCAATTTCACTAAGCCAAACTGAACTTGGAGCATGCAAAGTGAACTCATCTAAATCCCGTATCTTCTGGACTTCTGACTTAAATAAAGAGATACATAAACCTAAGATATAAAGATCTTCTGAATTCAGTTACTATAGAGTCTAAAATCTGTGAGAGTCACGTGAAGATTCCTTCAGACAAAAACACCACATTCCACCACGAGAAATCTCCCAAAAGAAGTCCCTACTGCAAAATCAGTCTTATAATTCAAACTTTAAATCTAACTTCTCAATATCCTGCAACCCAAAACTATGGAACGAGAAAATCAAATGCAAAAACAGGCCCAAAGATCTAGAGTTCTAATTGAACTTAATTTACTATCCTTCTAGGTCATTGAACTTAATTTACCATTCTTCTGGGTCATGACGCAACTACTCTAAAATTTCCCAGAATTTTTTTGTATTTTCGGTAGATCACTTTTATCAGTCGCTCATTCTTGAGATATGATAACTACAAGTTCCGATAAACGTCCTCCCCGCATTCATAACTTCGCTCCACATCCCACACCAACCCCCAATTCAGGATACACAAAAAGGGGAAAACTTGATCAAGTTTTCCCAGTAAATTTAATTGTTTCAATTGCACTTGAAAAAAAACGCCTTAAATGACAATTTACAACAGCAGCAATAGTTTATATATATAAAAAATACCATACATCCAAGCAAAAAAGGCCAAAGCTCATCAAGACTTCAAGATATTGCAAACCAATACCGTACAGTAGCCATCAAAGTCCCCAAAAAGAAAATCAATCACCCAGAAAAACCCATCTAAATTCTTCTCAAGAAAAGCAAAAACTCGATCATACTTCTTCACAGGTAATAAAGTCGAAAAAAAAAAAAAAAGAGAAACCCATATCAGATGCAGAAAATAAGTTAAACTAGATCAAACGGAGGGACTTACAGCAAAATTCCACAGATATTAAGTCATAAATTCCAGTACAATGATTGATGAGAGAGATAGAGAGAGAGAGAGAGGGGGGAGAGAGAGGACTTTCTTAGCTTGCAGAGCTGAAGTCAAAATTTATCCAAGGGAGGTATGCTAAAGTGGGGGAGCACAATTTGTAAAATGACTTATGGGCCCTATGTTTGGTTTTATTTACTCATATGAAATATCAATAATATCTATATTTATTTTATTTTTATTATTACAAAAGAGCTAAAATTAAACTCCTTAATATGTAAAATAGCAATTTGAATATTAATTTTTATTTTCATTTTTTTCTTTTATAATTACAACCATTTTATTATTTTGACTGCAATCAACTTTTTATTAATGCTTTTTATTTTCGTAGTTTTATTTAAAAATAAAATATATTTAATCATAGACTTCAAATAATATTTGATATAACTAGAAATTATGTCCATAATTGCTAGTATTATCTAATTAGGAATCAATATAAAGAAAATTAACTTAACACATCTGAGATTTTGCCCAGTAATAAAATACTGTATGTAATTTGAAAAATTATGATGACGCTATTCATAAGATTTCGGTCAATATTAATATAATGTTATGCAGACCCATTATTAATAGTTATTATAATTTTCTAAATTGAAAACAACGTTTCTAAATTTGGCTAAATTTCATCAGTTGCTGGCATAATTATCCCTTTAAATGTATTTAGTTTTAAATTAGAAAAGAAAGTTACTTCTAAGATTTAGGACAAATTAATGCAGTCATAACTGTTGGACAATATATCAAGTTGTCATTATCCGCACCAATTTAAATTACTGTTTTGAATTGGAATTTTGTATATTTCTTCTTCTTCTTCTTCTTTTTTTTTTTCCCCTTAGAATGCTACAAATTCAAATAGTTCCACATAATGTAATTCCTTCTATTAAATTTATCACTCCAATTTTTAAGATTTTGCCCCTAAAATGAATATTCTTTCTCTTTTGTTCAAAAAAATATTTTTACTATGAGATTAGAAAATTTACGTTGATATTATTTATTTTCAATCTTCATATCATACATAAATCCGTTTATTTTCCAATCCAAATTCATCGGGGCCATATAAATTTGTTTCTATTTATGTGTCGTATATTATATTTTTTTCCCTTTAATTTATTGACATATGAATTCATGAAAAATTTTATTTTTTGTCATTTAAAGCTTGGTTGGGGTTACAGGGTGAAATTTAACTCTTTTCTCATATGGATAAATGTTTATGACTTCAAGGGATTAATTAATCCAACAAATTTTACATTAATGTAAAAAAGGATGTGAAATTGATATAACAAGTTACTATGAAAAGGTATGTAATCGAATTGTGTAACACGATTCAACTTTATATTATAGACACTATTAATAATATTGTGACGATTATTTAGAAGATTCAACGGTGAAGTTTATAGTCAAAATTGGAAAAATTGTATCCCAAAAATAATTTATTTACAAAGTAATTTCTAAAAAGAAATTATATGAGCTAAAGATGGAGGACAATGACAACCTCATGGATCACAAAAGTACGACCACTACGTTAGTGGTTAGCAATCTGTACAAATCTCTCTAACAACATACTTCAAGGAGAAAAAAGAAAATTTTTAAAAAATAAAAAATAGACAACCACCACATTATCCACTACTACCACATTATCCACCACCACCACATTTTTCCAATGTTACCATAATCATTTCCTATATTTCCTATCCCTCCAGCCGCGTGTGGATATTTATCTATTATATAGTAGTCTTTATCTATCGAATAATAGTTTAAATTATTTGAATTGTATTTAAACATAATTTGATTATTAAAATGTAATGTAGTAATAATATTCATGTACAATCAAATGTAATTGCTTCTCTCTGGAGGAAGGGGAGGAAAGAAAAGAAATTCATAACAAAGTGCCATCTTTTTTCTTTAGAAATCATTATCCCCATACCTAGGTAAGGCCTAATTATAGAAATACTTGATAATTTGAAAAATTACCGTGAGATCAACTAATGAAAAATTTAACACAATTATGTAACTTTATAATTAGACTCTCCATAGATTTAAGCATATAAGATTATCAAAAGGCCTACTTGTACTGTTTCAATCGATATGTTTATTTTTAGCAAATCTAATTGTAAGAAGTGTTATTGTAAATAATCAAACAGTAAAGTATTTCTGTAATTTGTTCAAACTGGATGTTGTACCCTTGACTTAGTACAATTCCAACAAAGTATAGTGCAAGAATCACAGCCTTTTGGACACGAATCTATTTCTCTCTCGACATTGATGTAAGTATTCTTACAGGATATGAACATGATCTTCTAATGATTCAGGTCCAATTCAGACAACCAAAAAGGAGAATGCTCAACATAAATAATAAACTGAACTTATTGCTGTATTGTTGTTCCAAGTGAAAAAAACCTCAGAACGATGCAAAAATACCTGGGGATTAGCAAAATACCTCTCATGTAACACCATGTCAATGATCTTCAAAATTCTGAATTCTAGAATAATGCAAACAAAATCTGATGCTCTTAGTCTTCTTGCCTCAACGAATAAGATCGTGAGCAATGATATTTCTAGCCTTGTTGCAAAGTTCATCCGGATTATTTCCTACTATAGCCGGGTGAATGATAACTTTCACTGATCCTGGATTTAATCTTCCTTCCCTTCCAGCAGGCATGATTTCACCTGTTCCGATGAGTGTAATTGGAACAACGGGCGCTCCAGTTTTTGAAGCAACACTGAATGCTCCTTTCTACAAAGTAAACAGCCATATAAGAGCATAATCATTTGTTCGATTCAGGATACATAATGTTAAAAGTACATATGTACATAAAAATCATGTACTATGATAAGAACAACTACACGAATGATTCTGAAAATTTGTCTAAGCACACAGACAAAATTCTCTTTGCATTATATCATAAATGATTAATATGTAAGAACAGGGATTTTTCAAATGCTCGTGTCCTAATGATTCCTTGATGTTTTGGCGAACTCAAAACTGATTCCTCTCTAAGTTCCTTGACCCCCGCCCCGGGTTTTTCGGGTGTGGGGGGGAGGTGCTAAACAAAAAAAAAAACCTTTAAAGAATGCAGAAATCCTCCATCTTTTAGCAGTATCAAGTGAGATTTGTTATTGTCAATCAAGATAAATACAACGCCTAATTTAAGCAACAACCAGATAAGATAAGTAAGATGCAAGACAAATCCTACCTTAAAAGGACCTAGTTTTCCGTCTTTGCTCCGAGTGCCTTCCGGGAAGAAGAAAACTGATGCTCCCTTCTTGATGAGAGAGATGCATTGCTTAAGGCAGTCCTACATTTGACATATGAAATATTTTAAACGAGAGTTCGTCGACGTTATGAAAGAACCGAATCCCATTCCTTAATGCCATAGTTTGGATAATATGGCCAAACATGGACTTGCTTTAATGCGAAGTAAACATTATTAAGAAGAACCGCATACCAGTTGACTTCTGTTGTCCATGCGCTTTAACGGGATTACACCCAGCAGAAACATGGCCCACCCAATAATTGGATAGAGAAACACAGAAGTCTTGCTAATGAATTTGAAGGTTCTCCCAAGAGTCAGAAGAGTATATATGTCCAAAAAGCTTTGGTGATTGGACACATACACGGCCGGCGTATCTGTTGACGGCAAATTCTCCAATCCCTCGTACTCAATCTTGATAAAGGGAGCAACTGACAGAGATGCCCAGAGTTTTGCGATGAGATAATGGGCTTTTCTACAATATCGATCAAACATGAGGACCAACGGATGCTCTAGAAGCATTGGCACAAACAGAACGATGGCAGCACAAGCTGTTACAATGTAAAAGCAAATTCCTCTGATCTTTGAATTCAACCGAATTTCTGGATTTAAGGTTAGAACAAATGAGTAGTGAGATAAGAAGTTATTAACTTCAATGACAAATAGAAGTGGGTTGGATTAGTAGCATACCTGACAGTGGATATGAAGCTCCAGCAGATCCAGTACCGGTAAGCTCCGACCTAACAACCACATCTCTTGAAAAATTTCCCCTTCTACGGCACTCACAAGCATTACATGTGCTACGGAGCTCCTGGTCATGGTAAAAGGACCTCTGCCTTGGATAACAATGTCTTCTTGAACCACATATTGTTTCATGTGGAAGAACATCTACATAAGCAGAAAGGGAAATGCACCAATTAAAAGCAATTTAATCAGATTACCAACTTTTACTTGCACAGTCCCCGCTCCCCACCACCCATGGGCCATAGAAGCACTATGTGCATGATGCTTACAGGAGAAAAAAAACGAAAGAAAAGCAGAAAATTTGACATAGTTACGAACCAAGTAAATCTAATTACATTCATAACCTTGTATAATGATAATATAACAGGTCCTAATGAAATGAGACATTGAGAAATTATATCCATCTCGAACATTCCAGCTCTCATGCATAACAGAGAAAGACCAGCTTCATGACGAAGTTGATCAAAGTATAGGAACTAGAATACATATCCAGCTCATAGGGTAGACAAGATGATAACGATTTCTGGGTCAGTTTGATTTATTTCCTCCATTCTAAACAGTTAATCTCTTTAAATATACATATCCACTTTGGGCTCAGATATTGTACATTAAATACATGAGAAATTACCTTTAGCCAGTAACAGCGAGGTCCTATTACGTGATCGAATATGTGGGCAAAAATGGGGGTCAACTTGGGGCTGATAACTGGTTTTTTATCCAGCATATAACATAATCTGAAGTTGGTAATTGTGTAGATTTTAAGTGAAAACAGTCTATGTGCTTCATTTGCCAAGATTTACCCTGTATAAAGCTCATAGCGATCAATTTTTGTGTTCAGAAATGTTAAGAAGTGCATCCAAGGGTCATAGTTCGTCACTTTGATGGGCCTTAAAGCTTCCATTCAGCATCACCTCCTACTTACATGGTGTAGAATAGGATATCAATGCACTGCTATTACCAATATGCACACTAGGTGAGCTAGAAAAGCGTGAGAATTTAAGAAAAATATAAAATGCAAGCCAGGAAGATACCATCACACATCTCTAAAATAAAAATACAACAGCATGTGAAGCTGCTTATACTTAATTAGTTTTAGCAATTGGCATATGCTCTAGTCAAGCAGTGTTAGAAGTGCCACAAATGGAAGAACGTACTTGAAAATCCTTATATGGTAACAGCGCTTTCCAATATGTGAACAGTATCATTTAAACTTGATAAAACCTAGTGATTACCAACCACCAGGGGTTTTCACTATCCTGAGGCTCACAGAATGTAAAAGACATACATGGTAGAATCGTAACAGTCGAATCCTAATGGAAAGAAAATTAAAGAGTGGGATGGGGTCGGGAATTGATATGCATCACAATCAACGGGGGCGAACAGGCACTCTAGTCAATTTTTGGATTACTAGCATCCCACCTCAAGAAAAAATGCAGAAGCTAGATGAGAGAAGTTGGAAAAACGAAAAGGAAAAACCACAGGCTCTTTCCTGAAGAGTGAATAAATCCATATATTTCTTTATCAATTACAGTTCTACACTTACATGTGAAATGTGTTGAGGAAACAATTTATATAATGAACATCTCATACAGAAAATGAACTGTAATGCTCTAAACAATTTGATCAAGGACACACAACCGGACAACCAAAAAAAAAAACAAAGAGCACCTTTTAGAGGGTGGAAGTAAACACTTAAAAGGAAATCCACTCACATGTTCTTGAAAATCTCTGATTTGGTTGTTTAACAGGGACGCAGCAATAGAGAAATCCACGTTGAGAAGCCCACTGTTAAGATAAATATTTATCAACAGAACTGTTACCAAATGTTGGAAGGATGAGAATATTCAAATACTTAGCAATAATATGACTCTGGAATGCCACTACATCTGTTTTATTGTACTTTTGGAAAGTCTTGTTACGCACTCTTCACCTCTCTCAATTAGATATGTTCCCATTAACACAGAGTTGATGTAAGATTTAGCACCAAAAGTGTATTTTTTCGCAATAAACCAAATTAATCCTTCTCATAGCATGCTCCAAAATGAGCCACTTGTTAATTAACCTGATCTACCATCACTACAAATTCACCCATAACTAATACAGTCCGTTGATTACTCATTCTGCCACATCTTTGTGGGAAGTTTGCATTCATCAGTCTCCCCCCAATAACTTTCTTTGATTCTCTTTCTTCACTTGGTCACTTCATATTCAATTGATGAAAAAACTACAAAACAGAGCAGGAATCCAATCATCTAACTATTTCTCTTGATATTCATGTGAGAAAATGTCCTCAAGTGCAAAATGATTAGTCATAATCAGATACGTCCAAGGTAAAGATTACATATTACATTACTCAAAAAAGCAAAAACTAAAATCTTGACCTCCCTCCCACCAATGCCAATAAAGAGAAAAAGGGGGGAAAGAAAACCCAAATTCTAACTTGGGCATAGTTCATCAATTATAAAAGTTATGTAGAGCTTGATTTCACACTAGTGAGCATTCAATAAATTCATCTCAACCAAACGCCCCAAATTCGTGTGTTTTCCGTCAGCATCACAACACTTACAATCAATTCAACATAAATAAACACAAACTGGAAAATTGATTGACAAAATATACAAGCAGAATACCGATACTTCAGTAACAATAACTCACTTTTGTTCACTTTTTCCCCAAGTAAATAACAAAGACGAACAAAGAAAATAAAATCACATATCTGAATAATAAAAGCACAAACATATAAAGCGAGTTAAATGATGATTTACTGGTCGATTTGAAGGTCCAACGGAAACCCTTTGTTCCCTTCTGCCTGCACAATCAGAAATGCAATAAAAATTGAATTAAAGAAAATCCCAAGAAGTTCTTTAAATAAAGACGCAATTCACACCCACACACACAGAGAGGGATATGCACATATATGTCCATACTGAACTCACAGGGATGATGACGTGAAGGAGAAGAAGAACAAGAGAAGTGGCTAAACCGAAGAGATAATTCCATCTGTCAATATATATTTTTCTTTTCTTTTCAGTAGATTTGATAGGCCGTGCTTACTGCTTACATTCCCAGTACTCCGCAACTGTGTCTGGAGTAGTTCTTAAGATTACTGTTTGCTTTGAGAATAGTGACTCGTGCCGAACAAAGAAGGCAACATGCCAACATACGAATCACACCGTACAAGAAAGTAATAATAGATAAATCAAACCAAATCGTAAAGTATATATAGTTGAGGACTAATTACTTCGACACCCCTGAAATATGACATAATTATTAAATACCCCTGAGGTTTGACTTTGAGGTTTGGATAACGATCACATCTCTATAACTAGTTTGAGATATAACAACATTACAATTGTTTTTTATGGTTTTTTTTTAAATATCAAGTTTTGATTTTTTAATCTTGTCCCTCACAGCATAGAATCACTTAAGTAGATTTACTTCCAAATCTAGTACATGATTAATTTAATATTATATAATCATAGTTTTAGTGGGGATGATCCACTTGTCCTAGGCTAACCCAGCCCATCACACAATTTGGTGCAAATAGGATTGTGAAAGGGTCAAATTTGGATTCATCAGTGTTATTCGAATTTGAATCTGATAAGTCATGTAAATATTTGAATCCAACTTGATAACTTATGGGATCCATGTCTTTTCAATCCATATCTGAGTCTGATGGATATCTAAGATCCAATAAAAAATTTGACTTGATTAAATATGTATTTCTTTACAATTTGATTGCATATAATATATATCTTTTATAAAATATTTGCACAAAATTTGAGTTTTTGATAACTTTATCTTATATTGGTCAAAAATAAAAAAGTCCTAGCTATAATTATTTGCTTGACACAATTAATTATTTTGTTTGTCTTAAAGATACCATTATATATTATTATACTTCACATTCTCTATTTCTTTTCCTTTTTTCCCCCCATTGTTTCCTATCCCCTTATTTCTAAGGCTAAAATCCAATGCTAACAATAGAGCACAAATATTAGAGCAACATCATACATAATTTTATTTTATTTAAAAAGTATTATTAATATTATATAAGATCAATAATGCAATAAAAATATTATTTAAATTTCGATTTAGATCTTTAAAGGATCGATTTGTTTATCCAAGTCATTTATTTTGAATTATAAATATTTATAATCGAATACAACCCATCAAACATTATATTCAGTGAAAGGATCCTAAAGTTTGGATTTGACTCAGATTAGGTTTGGATTAAAATTTATTGATCAAGATAAACTTAAATAATTTAGTCTTATTTAGGTTTCTTCTGGCTAACCAAAGAGCCCCTTAATTTATTATTTATAGTTACATACATAATATCTATTTCATATGTCAAGTATCGTGTATTAGGTAAGTCGTTCATTTCTTTTTGTACGATTTTCAGTGAGTTGACAAATTAAATTGAACTTGTTTTAAAAGACAATAATAAATAAATTTATTTAATCAAAAATTTCTTTTTAATTTACCTTTCTGATGTTTATTTTTTCTTCGATTTTTCTTTTCTAATAATAATTTTTTCTTCCCAATTCTTTTCTATTCAAGTTTTATTTTTTTGATCGTTCTATTCTATATAATAAATTCAAGCAAAATATTTTAATGATTTAAAAAATTACAATTATAAAAGATAAATAAATATTTCTAATTTTGTATGATTAAATATTTAAGCACACTTTTCTTCCCAACTCTTTTCTATTCAAATTTTATGTTTTTCATCATGCTATTCTATATAATAAATTCAAGCAAAATAATTTTGTAATTAAAACTGCAGTTATTAAAGATAAATAAATGTTTCTAATTTTGTATGATTAAAAATTTAAGCACACACCAATAATTCCTAGTATCATGTAAAGTTATGTTCGATAATGGACTTTTTGTTAGATTATGGGTAGTAGTTATAGTGAGTTAATAATAATAGGGTATTTTAGGAACACGAGTTAAAGACACATTACTAAGGCTCCGGTGCTCTGTATATTCTATAGATTAAATGGCCAAAACTTTTATTTTGTTATAATGATGACTTTACAATATCAATAGGGGGTAATAGCCAAGGAGGCCTTGTTCCATGATAAGGTGGGGCTTCCATAATTTAGAAGGTTATGGGTTCGAGTCGTTTTTTCCTTTACACTAAATAATAGGCTGTAATAATTGTATGTTACACATTATATTTTATTTTGATTTCGAATATAGTTGATCTATGGATGCATTAATAAAATGATTAGATTCTTTAAAAAAAAAATAAATAAATAGTTGCACTACAAGAATTTGAATAGTTACCATGGATGAAAATTGATATTAATAAAGAATAAGAGTAGTGAAAAATTATTTGATATACCTTTACTACAGTAATGATGTACAGTTCTAGCATAGGTTGTGAAAAATCTACTATGATAGATAACCGTGACGGATGCTTTCACCTCACTGCAATGTAACAATAATTGATATTTTTATTTTGTCATTTCGAATCATTGATTAATGCTTCTAGCGTGGCAGTCAATTTTGAGTATGTGACATTACTTCCACTGCACTGTTAACTTTTCAATTAATAAAATTCGATTATTTTGTAGCTTGGCAAGAACTTAGACTAAAATTTCCAAATGCATGGAAGAACACTACATGCAAATTACCTTGAATAAAACAAGAATTTGTTTCAGACTAAATTCCATGCCGCATTCAAATGTCATGCACATACCATCTGCTTCAAACCCAAGTTTGCAGAAACTAAGAAACACGACAGAAATCCAAACGCCTGTCCACAGCAAAACAAGACATTGATTTCCGTACTGCACAAACAAATCCCTAAAACACAAAAACCAAATAAACACAAACAACAAACAAACATGACCCAAATCCTAGTTTAAGAAAAAAAAGAAAAAACTATCAATCTAGTTGCGGCGGCGGGCGCTCTCCGGAGAACCAGTGCCCGTTACGACTTTGGCCACGTCCATAGCGGTGGCCTCCGGCTTCTTCTTCGAGTACAAAGTCAAATACCCAATACCCACAGCAACAACGAACCCCCCAATGGCCATTCTCGCGGGGCAGAATGGTAGTTTCGTCCTCTGGTGGAGCACCTCCGTGCTGTGCTGCGTTGCCGCCCCCGTCCGCGGCGTTCCCTGGTACGCCCCCTCGGATCCGATGGGCGGCGCCGCCACTCCTGCCGCCTTAATGGGGGTGCGCCCCTGCCCTGGTGGTGGTGGAGCTTGGATCCCTTTTGGATTCACGTTTCCTGGTGCCACCATACTTGTTCCTTATTTTTTCGTGTTAATATAAGTTTTGACTAATTATTTAATACAGTTTTCTTGAGTTTGATTAAGCGTGGAAGATATAAAGGGAGTAAATAAGATAGATTTATGACAAGTGTTGAAAGGACATTGAATTTAGAGAGAATTAAGACTGATGTTCTTTTTCTAACAGTGATTTATGTTCTGTTGAAGCCTTTGAATCGGGCTCCTCTGGTTCTGGCTGTCCGTACTATTTTTGTACGAGGCTTTTAGCGTTGTTTTAGACTTTTCTTGGCTTGGGTCAAATTTTCTATGTAAAGAAGAATGGAGACTGGGTTCCTGCAGTTATGAAAATTAGCAAAAGATTGCTGCATTTTGATAATAGTTGGGCATAGTTTCCTCAAACACCCCTCAGATTTGGTATGATTATTGATATATACATGGTCTAAAATCTGGTATTGGGCCACGTAATAACTGCAACCCAAAGAAAGACCCAAGGGCCGTGTTGTCCTGGGAACTGGCTGCCCAAACTATCTTCATTTGAGGGCCTAATCCTGTAAGATCACGAGCAAGGCCCAATCCAGCCTTTTGGCCCAGATAATAATAGATTAGAGAATAGCCCAAAATTGGGGAGTTTGACTCAATAAGACTCCTTATCATGTGCAGCGCTATTCCTAAAGAAGTGGCACATGGTTAAAGATCCTCAATAGAGAGTGGGATTGGGAAGAAAAGCGTGAACCATGAACAAGAAAGTGGAAAAACGGGGCGGCAATGGCTCGACTTATAAAAACGGAAGGCAGGAAAGAGCGAGGACACGAGAGAAAGGAGAGAAGAACTGTAAAACCATAAATATTTTCTTTCTCCCCGTGAATCTTTGAAAATAATAAATAAAAAGCATTTTTTCTCATTTGTGATTTTTGATCTTTTCTACGTGGTGTTTTTAGTGAATTTCATGATCGCATCAATTATAAAAACACACGTTCCAATATTTGAACTTTGAATATTATTACACTTTTTATTATTAGGTCAATTAAAGAAAAATTTAAAAGAATATGTGTAACATTGTAAGTTAACCCTCTAAACAACGGGTCTAATTTAATTTTCAAGTTCCATTAAATTTGTCATGAATAAACTAATGGCAAGATTATAATAATAATTGTCTAAACCTTAAGGGATGCTTTAATAATTATATCAAATCTTTAAGATGTTTAGCTAATTATCCCTAATAGTTATTCATAACTAAGATGATTAATGCCTATAGCTGTGATTTTGCAGTAAAAAAGTAGCAATAATCAACCCCAACATCCCACAAAGACTTACCCATTTTCATAAATATTTCTTGTAAATTTGAGAATTATAATAACAATCTATATCATTAATTCAACTGATGAAAAATTTAACGTAAACTTATGTAATATCATAAATAGACTGCCTAAAAAATTAACCATGTTAAATTAATAGAGGATGTATTTGCAATATTTTAAATCATTAGAGGGTATAATTAAAATGTAAATGTTACACAAGCTTTGTTACCATTGAGTTTTTCGTCACCTGATTTAACGTAGAGAGGTTAATACCGTATTTTCTTAAACTACAATAAATATTGTTTTTACAATTATCTCAAACTTCAGTACTGAATGTTGCGGTCCTTGGGGGTGATTATCCTTGAAAAAGCATCTGAAAAACGAGAATGATAAGCAAAGAAGGAGACATAAATCATTTGATATACTGTCAAAATATTCCTTTCGGGTACATTGCATTTCATTCCCTATGAAGAACAAAATAGGCAGAAAATTCCCATGAAAAAACATTAAGTACAAAATCTCTTTGTATTTTTTAAAAGTGGAACTCACTGCCTCCCACAAAAGGGGTTAATTATACTTGAAAAATACAAATCTGCGCATCTTGTCTTTCAAGGGGATAAAGTGCAATTTTTCTTCTTCAACCTTTTTTTTTTTTTTCATCTTTAGAAAATAACATTGTCAATGTTAAACCAAAGGAAACTGAGAATCCTTTCAAGGTTAAAATAATTAATGTAGCAGAAAATTGTCATAAGATTGTAGCAATTTCCAACCAACGAGAGAATTGCATTGTGGTCAGCTGCCAACACAGTATAATTATTTCAATTTCAACTTGTGAGGTGCTATCCTAATGGTTTAGTATTATTGCCATTAATCAGTCAAAAAGAAGAAATAATTATATATCTAATGTATTTTGCCAATGTACTTTCTAAAAGCACTATATTGAATAATGCAAGTTGACACTTAAGCCATTCTAATTTTAGGACATTAGTTATAATTAAATTTGGCTAATTATAATAGTTTGTTTCAATTTGAATTTAACATGTGTGAATATTTTTAGGGGCAATTGAGTAATTTAATCCACTCTC
>JACFYI010003587.1:680573-699251 GCA_014898755.1 Handroanthus guayacan | reverse complement strand
AAATAATTGTGAAATAGCCAATATCTTTCAGTTGTCAATATTCATGACAATTGAGGTTCCCGATGCTTACTTCTTGATGCGGCAACCGTGGCAGTGATGTCAAACAAGTCACCTGAATCTACACCATATGACGGGAAGGTAGAACATGGAAAAAGTTATGGAAAGCAGCAAGTTGGTGAAGAAGGCTCTTCTTCTCATACAGAAGGTGATGGGAAGGGAAACAACACAATTCATCAGGTAAAAGATGCATCTGATCAGCCCAGAGCAGAATCAATTCCTAGTGAATATCCAGCTATAAGACCCGGTATTGCAGCAGACCTCAAATTTGGAGGTTGTGGGTCCTACCCGAACCTACCATGGGTCTCTACTACTGGCCCAGGTCCCAATGGAAGGACAATATCTGGTGTGACATACAGGTTTAGCCCTACTCAAATAAGGATTGTCTGTGCTTGCCATGGTTCTCACATGTCTCCTGAGGAATTTGTACGACATGCTGCCGAAGAAAACAACACTCCTGAAGCTGGCACTGGTTTAACATCATTCCCGAGTAGCAATCCTGCTGCCTCAGCTCAAAGCTGATTTTGGAATCGAAGCTTTTCAGGTTTTTGAATCCGTTTTGGTGAATAAGCTTTGCTATCTCATGCAACTGAGAATGCCTTGATATGTATGTATTTATGATGTTGTATCTATTGTTTATCTACACCTTCCGTTCTTGATTTTATTACTTAAGCTATACATGGTAAAGGTGTGTTGCAATAGTATAACTGCATATTTATTAGTTAGTCATTTCTGATTTATTAATATATATGCTTGCATGATTTGAGTTGGTTGCCTAGATGAATTGCTATAAATATTGATCTGGCTTCTGTTGGAGGCTAATGTTGTTGAATCTGTACTTCGCTGGGCGGTTGTAGAATTGGCGTTGAATAAATTTCTTCTATTTGGTTCATTTTGCTCTCTTAGGTCACGTTTATTGTGATACTTACGTATGACGGTTTGGTTATGAATGGTTTATTTGGTGGTTTAAATTGAGTTTGATGGTTAGAAGTGCTATTTATTTTTGTCATATAAGTTGGTTTTCTTTCTTCTTTCCATTTTCCTTTCCCACCTGCAAGTTGAACCAATGATGTCTCCCATGGGAAAATCTTATGAGGAGATCGATGTCGCTTCACCTAAGAGCTACGTGCTTTTAGTTGGTTAACTTGTCTTTGTCTAGTTGTCTACTTCAATAGGTCTAGAAGGTTAAAGACAAATATAGCCTACTAATCCATGATTCCATCGCCCTTGGTGTGGGATTCATTCAATTTTTCTTGAAACTTATGGGCATAATGGTAGTTAGCCAACTTGGGTTTCAAAATTTAGTTGAGTAAACCATCAGATTGTATATTGGCTGACGATGAAGTTATACCTCATTGGGCGCTTGGCTGAGCTTACGAGCTCCTTCAATTATCATATAATTTTTTTTCAGAATTTGTAAAATGTCACAAAATATTTGATCAGAAATAACATTTTAGAATGTTATAATTTTCTTGTTAAAAAGATAAAAAGTATATTATTTTTAGATGTTAACAAATTTCTTTAATTTTAATTATATAAATATGAAGATACAGCTGTTACAGTGCAAAAGTTTTTCATTTAAAGAGTATTTCTTCAAACCAAACTCAAAACAACTCAACATTTCCTTGCATAAAAGAAAGAATCAGATAAAATTGCAAGATAAACGGAGAAAATTTTCTGTTTTCATGTGGTCCTTGAATATTTTATAACCAATAGAGATTAGAGAATGCATCACAAATACATACATACACTCACATATATGTGTGTGTGTCTATATATATATATATATATCTCGTCCTTGTGGTATTCTGTTTCTTTGTTTGGCAACAAGGGATATCCCCTTTCTGTCCCTTTCTGTCACGTACTGTAATAAGCTGGCTTCCATGTGCTTTTTATTTTCTGGATTTATTACTAGAAGTCCTCGAGGTTTAGATACTAGATAGCTTACAACAACAACAATATTTTTTCTTCTTCTTCATCATTGTCTTTTAAAATTACAAATACCTCCTTCATATTTATTTTCATTGTCGATAAGTCATTGTCCTACTGATAAAAATGAGGCCTTAACCAATCAAGAGGCTATGAGTTCGATATCCGTCAGCATGTGCGGGTCTTTTTTCTACTTAATAATAATTCTTTTTTATTGTATAATAATTTTGTTAGAGGATTTTTCTCGTAAATTATTTATCAATTAACTTTATTATTGATCTGATGTATGATGTAAGGATATGTCTACAATCAAGCTAAGATCAATTTGAATGAAGTAGAAAGGCAAAACACCCAAAATTTCTTTATGGCATATGCTTTGTGAAACGAAACATTGTGTCGGACGTATAAAACATGTTGTAGTAAACTTAAAACTTGGCCAATTAGCGTTGGGTACAAGACAAACCGAAAGTTCTTGCTGAATTCTTCAATAGTATTTATAATCTTCATGATGAACAACTTGTATCTAGTTAATACCTTACATGATTATTGTTGTTAATTAATTAAACATGTACTTAGATTCCGAGTTGGTTGGCAAAAGGAGAAAAGAGATTGAGTAATTATCAGCTGACTTTCTAACCAAACATATAAATTGAGTGAAAAACAGGTAGATGCCTTTTGGGCTAGTATATTTTACATGCTCATGACTACTAAGATATTTCATTGAGGCTTTTGTGATTTAATAAAATTTGACTCTTGATTTCATATGTTGGGTGCATTTATTTATTTTATTTTTGTCCTTAATTAAGAAATGGCAAGTAATAACGAATGCTATCTTTTGAAATTTAATGATGAATAGTGAATCGTGTAAAACACTAACGAATTACCCAACTTTAGGAAGAACACCTTAATTTTTGAGTTGAAATTAAGGTCTAATCGATTCGATCTATTTGATTTGGGTATAGTCAGACTGTGGTGCCAAACTATGCTTCTACAGGGTCCAATGCCAAAGATAGATAAACATTGTTAAGGTCATCAGAGATGATCCTAGCTTGAATCTTCCCTTTCTTAATTTAACACATGTAGAATATAATCAAGTAACAATTATGTCAAACCTTAGGGGATGTAGACACAATATCCAAAACCTCCCCTTAAAGTTTAGATAATTACTATTACACCCCAGCTATTAGTTCAACTTATGTATAATTCCTATCACACTTCCTAAGCTGACACATATTATAATTATACCCTCTCATCTATGAGATCAATTTGTAATGTTTCAAGATTTTCAAAAGGTGCAATTGTAATTATTGGTTAGTTGAACTTAAAGGAAGAGGTATAATGATAATTATTCAAATTTCAAAAAAAGTTTTGATAATTAAGCCGAGTCTCAAGAATGTTGAGGTAATTATCCCTCCAATCAAACGAGATCATATATGTAAAAGAAAAGGTCAAAAACTAAGTTCAAATGTACTAAATTATGTAATTAACCAAGATAAGACGAGAAGGGACAGTCCAGATTTTTTTAACCTTTGTCCCGAATCATGTCCTTATTTTCAATCAACACAGTGAAATATGTATTGATTCCCTCCTGAATTTTAACCGAGACGAAATTTGCCCCTATTTTTGGTTCCAAATCCAGCTGGACGTCCCAATCTGGGCTCTCCCAACATCTGAGCATGGCATATTTACTAGAAAGTACCATTAAATAATAGCAGTACTGCTCGTGGTGACGCCCTAGAATACAAAACTAGCCCCTCCCACCTTTCTACCACTACAAAATTTCAGATTTAAATATTATAAACAAAACTAAATATCAATAATTCCTCAAATGTGAATACAAACACACATGAACAACTCATGCAGAAGCCAAGAAAACCTACTATATATATATATATATAAAGATTCATAGTTATGCAATTAACAAACCATTTTCAAATTCCCCTTAGTGTATAACTTGGAGCTTTCTTCATACAAAGATAAGTTTTAATCTCCTTATGGATCAACGTTGGAACGCAATATTATTATTATTTCTCCTTCTCCATTTGATCTCCTTAATTGATGTTAAAGCTCAAAATCCTTCAGACAGTGCGGAAGATTCAATAATCAAGAACTTTGAGCCAAGTCTAGCAATCGTAGTTGGATTGCTTTCAATCATATTTTCCTTAACTTTCATCCTCCTTCTTTATGTCAAATTTTGCTACCGAACGATGTCACCTAACAATACGAGCCACCAAATTCAAGACGGGCTGCTTTGGGCAAGGCCTCATCCCTCAGGCATTGATAAAACAGTACTAGAAACGCTTCCTTTGTTTCGATTTTCTTGGCTTAAAGGCTCCCGGGAAGGCCTGGAATGCGCTGTTTGTTTGGCAAGATTTGAAGATATTGAGGTTCTTAGGCTGTTGCCTGGGTGCAAACATGCCTTTCACGTTGATTGTATTGATCAGTGGTTAGAACAACATTCGACCTGTCCTATTTGTAGGCAAATTGTCGGTCTAGATGACTTCTTGCAGTTGCCTTATTCAAATAGTTTCAGATTCCTGTGGAACGAAACAGAGTCCAGGGATGATCCCAATATACAGCTCTACGTGCAAGGAGACGAAAATCAACATGGAAATTCAGAATTTTGTATTGGAAGCAGCTTCGAATTAATTGATCCTGATCCCCTTCATAGATTGAATCACAAGATTAATGTTGTTTCTGAATCTATGCTCATGAATCGCTGGAGCGACCTTAGTTCTTCCGACCTTATTTTTCTAAACTCGGAGATGCTTAATGACGTCTCCAGTGCAAGATTTTCCCGTTTGGATTCAAGAAATGAGCAGAAATCCATTGAAATCAGGGCAAATGGTCAGACTTGTTTTCCATTTCGAGGCCTTGGCACAGCCTCAGATTCCAAACAAAATTCAGGGTTCAAATCAAAAGCTGTTAGATCCATGTCTGAGATAATAGTTCATCCAAGATTTATTACAGAGATGGGTAATAGAGATTCAGGTCCTGTTGTAAATGATGTGAAGGAAGAAAGAATGAGAAGGCTTTGGATCCCAATTGCAAGAAAAACAGTTCAGTGGTTTGCAAATAGAGAAACAAGGATTTTACGGTTTGAAGGATTAACAGCTTCACAAAACTTGTAATATCAGATTTTTATTTATTTTTCAACAATTAATGAATGTATAGTCCACATAAACTTTATTTTGTTTGTTTTAGAATTAAATCATGTTTTTATGCTTCCTATAGTTTTTTCACATAAAATATTCTTTTGTTTGTATTTTCAGATGGAGTATTTCCATTTTTCACTAGTTGAAAACATTGAAGATTACGAAAATTTAGAACAAACGAGGCGACATATCTATGGTTTCTAGATTGATTTTGTATTGCAAAGAGTCTTAGGAGATCGTAAGGTTTGAAGATAGTCATTATCAACATGCAGAGATTTGTAGTTTTTTTTTTTCTCTATTATATAATTGTAACATCATAACATTGTCTTTGTAGGTATTATAAAGTCGATTCAAATGTATTTATAATTTGATTTTTTATTAGTCCTTAATTTTGTACTTTTGTGGGTTATACGTATATCTTCTATGGTTATGAAATTTGAAGTTATGTGTCAATTACATGATACATTTAAATCGACTACATTAATACATATTATTATATAGTTTTACGGAATGAATTGTTAAGCAATTGACATTTGTTAGCAGTTCATGGGCAATCATGTGTGATTAAATAAAAAAAATTATGTTTCCTATAAATTTGCTTACAAAAGCCATGTGCGTAGAGATTGCGTGGGTTGATCACTAGTTATCAGGAAGAGAGGTTGGAATGTTTTTATTGAGAATGAACCTTCGGTCTTAACTTAATCCCAAAAACTAACTTGTAAGTTGGGAATTTTTCTAAACTATACATATATAAAGAAACTACAACTCTTACACTTTTTCGTTGTAGGATTCTAAGACACCCCACACCGGACTAGAACTAGACATCTGAAGCGTGGAATAATATGAAATAGAAGACCTAACAACATTAGATAGCCCAACGACGGGAAAAGTTTGGCTTTGATACCATATTAAAAATGGAGCTTTAACATAAGTCAATCTCAAACACCATATTGAAATAGCTTGAAGAGTTTTTCTCCTTTTAGCTGGGGTAAAAAAAAGGGCACAAATGGACTGTTTGGGTATGGAGTTTTTGTTTTTAAAATTGCTAAACTTAAGCAAAAATCAGTTAAAAACAAAAGCACCTTAAGGCCTGCTTCTAACAAATAACTATTAAGTTCTTGTAGTTATTTTTGGAAGAAAAAAAAAAAAAAAAAAGCACTTGAACGACATTTTTCCTAACCACTCCAACTTTTACTTTTTCTACTTTTCAATTTTTTTTTTATTTTTTATTTTTATTTTTTTGATAAAATTTCTGCTTTTTAATATTATGTTCAAACACTCTCAACTTTTATTATTTTAACTTTTTCTACAAATTTTTACTTCTCCAAAAAGCAAAAGCTATTGCAAACACTCCCTCAATGCCAGAAACTAGTCTGCGGAGTGAAGATTGTCCAAAGACCATAAAAAGATATCACAACTCATATATTTTTTTGACACAAGATATTAGCAGTTTTAATATCCTAATTTAGTATGATGGAATATTAACCTAATCATTATTTAAATTAGTTCCGTGCGATGCATTTAGTCAACTAATCCTCAGCGCAATTAAATATGATCATTCCGCGTTCATACTGCCCAATGGGGTATTTAAAATATTTTCGCATGAGATTTTTTGTGCTTTGTTTGTCTTAATTTCGGGAATCCTTGCCATGTTTTCCGCACATTAATTGTGAGATTTTTTGTTTTTTGAGACTACAGTGATAAGAGAAATAAGAAAAGAGATATTTCAAATGGGATTTGAACTTAAATCGTTGACCTCATAAACTACTTTCTTTATCACTTAGGTAGGTAATTGATCCCATTCTTCTTTTGACTCAACTTATTTAAATCATCTTATAAAGTTCTAACATCTTATAAGATATTTATAGAATTTATAAGATATTAGATTTTATTTTATAAATAAATTATTAAAGTGTTCAGATAAAATAAGATATTTTAATTTATAAGATGTTAGTAATGATAATTTTATAATTAAAATAATTAAAATTTGAGATGAATGTAAAGATCTTAAAAATAAGATAGGAACTCTTTACTTTCATAAAAAAAACTTATAAAATCCTAACATCTTATTTTTTGAGTGAAGATCTTTTTTAAAAAATTTTACCAAACGCTTAATGAAATCTTGTAAGCTGTTAAACGCATGATTTTCCCTCAAAAAAAGAAGGAAAAAAGAAAGAGGAAAAAAAAAGGGAAAGAAAAAGCCCACATGATTTGAAGAGCTCATAAGCTCACCAAAAACCCTCTAGAAGTCTAGATCATAAATTCAAAAACATATTTGTGATTAACTACAAAAAGGCCCCAATAAACCAGTCATCCAAGCAAACTGAAATTTTGCTGCAGGAACCAAATATTTTGGCAAAAACAACAGAAATGAATTTTTCAAAAGATTACCATGTAATCACAAAACATATAAATATTTCATTTCCATCTGCTCATAAATATCTAGGATACACAAACCTATGAATTATTATAAGCACCAGTTCCGCTATATTTATCAATTTTTGAAGAAATCTACCCATGGTTTAGAGAGGAAGAAATCGGACAAAAAGAGAGTGCACATTCCTTTACATATCTACCTATTTACAATATTAAAATTTGTATAAATCTAATGACTAGTTACTAACCTCTGTGACCATTTACCAAGTGTACCAAGCCGCAAATGCTTCGCAACGATCACTCGGTCAAGCACACAAAACTGAGTCAAAAAAATATGTACTGTTCTTTTACCAGTATTCAAGCCATTCTGGGGTGTTAAGATCTTCCAATTGTTGGGGTGGGGAAAATGTTAAAGCTACTACATCGTCAGGACGGCTTTCCAGGTATAGCTTGATGCGTGAGGTGATATCTTGGGGAACAGGAACCGTACGTTCTGCTAATCCTTTCCAATCAATACCATCAAACCATGGATGGGCTTTGATGGAGTCAATGCCTTGGCTTCCAAGTCTTGCACTTTCATCTACTTCAAGTAACTGAATAATATAACGTGTTAGATTTCATACAGTTCTATGTATTTCAAAAAGGAAACAATTTGATTGTTCAACCTTTGTAATGAGATCGACGGCCTCCATGCTAAAATTTTGTGGAAGAGTCAGCTGTCCTTTCACTATTCTTGCGAACGTGAGCTCACTTTCTCTCCAAGATCCGAAAGGCATTTCACCTTGTAGCATGAAGTAGATCAAAGCTCCCAATGCCCACCTGCACAAGTAGAACAACTTATTCAAATCTAGGATGGGCCGTGTTATAAATGAACAATTGAACAAAACAGTAAAGTGACAGAGATCATCACCTCCATTAATGTCAAAGTTCATGAATACCAGATTGGCATGGAAGTATGCATTGATAAGGCAAAAAAATCAGGAACAGAAAATACTACAAACATTAAAATTTTTATGATTCTTCTACATTATACTTTGATCCTTTAGTCATTTGTCTTTGTTAGAATTTCACATTGATTTAGTGTATGAATAGCACTCTTTCTATATTGTCTTGGAGAATCCTCACTTCTTGAGCTAGCTTTTGACATAAGTTAAGCCTAAGGTCCATTTTTAATATGATATCAAAGCCAGACTCATCCCTCATGTTGGGCTACCCAATTTTGGGTCACCCGTCTCATGTTACTCCCCGCTCCAGATATCCAGTTTTGGGCGTGTAGGGATATGGTAGAATCTCTAATCGGTTAAGTGTATGAGCAGCATCTCTTTATATGGTCTTTGAAAATTCTCAACTCTGAAAAGCTAGCTTCTGGTGTGAGTTCCATGTTCAATAGTCTTGTCTCAGTAATCCTTGATATGCACATTTGTCTTTTCAATTATTAACGTGCATGCTTAGTATTATGAAATAATCATGACTTAATATGAGTTAAATTGAGATTCCTCCTAATAAAATCTAACTAATGGTATTTAGTCGCTTCCTTTATGTAATGAATGAAAACATAATTTAGAAAGCTTGAGTACTAATCAAAAAGCTGAAATAGCATAAAGTAGAAATTTGAATTTTCATATTTTAAGTAGTGGAATCCCAATCAAGAGGAGAAAGAACAAGAAAAAGACACTTAGCTAGGACACTGATATAAGCAGTTGACTCCCCGAATATAATTGACATACCAGTCGGCAGGGAAGCCATGGCCCTTCCCTTGGATTATTTCAGGAGCCAAGGAATCTGCCATGCCACAGATCGTGTATGTTCTCTCATTACAATCACCAGATAATTTCTTACCAAATCTGAAGTCCACTAGCTGGAGTAAATTAACAAACTCATTATCACATATTGATGGATATCCATTTGCGTAAAGAAGCAAATATTACTGTATCTCGAAACTGAAATATCATCTAACCTGTATATATCCCGTCTGATCGAAAACTAGAACGTCAGGGGACACGCCTCGATAGAGAATGTCATTCTGGATTATGATACCACGAAACAGCATTAACTTTAAAGGAAAAATTTATCACGTATAGGAAATTGAATTTTGTCTAACAATTAGCCTACCTTGTGCAAACCTTCTACGGCAATGACAACAGAGGCAGCACAGAACCGTGCAGATGTTTCATCCAGTGGACTGTGAATTATTGACTCCATAGAGCAAGCAATACGTGTGTCCAGAAGTAAGCCAGCGTATGAAGGATCAGCAGAAGTGCATATAACTCGAGGAACGAAAGCAGACTGGCTTACAGACTTCAATAGGTTTTTCTCCTTCAATACTAATGCTTCCTTTCCAAGTTCTTTAACCTTTTGCTTTGAAAATCGTTTCAAACTTAGCAAATTTTCTGCAGATGAGAGGAAATGGAACAAAAATGACTACTTTTAAGTGTACAATTCTTTCTTCCTTGGAAGCTATGCATAAACCATTCTATAGACCTTTACTCTCCAGTTGAGTCAGTGTAAACCAAACACAAGGTAAACGAGCAGAGAAAAAAAATCAGTGAGGAAGTTTTAGTTGGTATTGCCAAGGACGTACAGAAAGTTGGGTACTGGAAATCTTAATATGCACAAGGCGGTGCTTGAAACCAACCTGTGTCTGCAACGCGTACAAGGCCAATCTCACTGCAATCTGTGGAATACAAACAAGTTCTCCACTCCTTGGAAAAGAAATGTAGATTTAGTTTCTTCCCATGAAAGGACATTGAAAAGAAAGTTTCATGAAAAATGTTCATCTCTTACCAAGTCACCGAGCTGAATCTTCTTAATAGTTGAAGTATCCAACTCTTTTATAGATTCTGAGGACAAGCTACTTGAATACTGCTTTGACCTAAACAAATTTAACAGCCAAAATGCCCCTTTAATCAAGGATTAACGGGCACATATGTATAAATATTGATGAGGTTTAAAAGTTTAGGACAAGCAGAAATTGACAACATACCTATGATCATCCTGTGAAAGCTTTGCCAGTGGGCCCACAACTGAATCGAACATCTGCTTTGTTAAGACGGAGCACACGACATCGCCCACAGCAACAGCACTCAGGGAAGAGATATGCTCGCCAAGAAGTGTCCATTCTCCAAAATAGCTTCCCTCAGTCTTTTCCACAGAGAAGCTCCTGCTAGACATACCATCGTCCTGCTTCTCAACTTCAGTCATGAGACTGGATGCATTCACACTTTTTACCAAATCCATGTCACAAGTAATTTTTACAACTCCCTTCTGTATGATGTACAAACCCAGAAGGTCCTCATTCTGCCAAGGTAAATAAAATGGAATAAAAGAGATGCAATTAAAAACGGCACCTCCAGATTTAAAAACCTAGTATACCTTATCAACTATTTTCTGTCCATCACAGAAAGACATTTCTGAAAGTGAATCTGCAATATGACTCAGTTGTAAGATTGTCAGCCTTGAAAGAAGATCTACTGATCGAAGTAACTTCAATGAGGATAAATTAGAAAACTCAGACATGAGAATTCCTCTAAAATCTTCTCTCTTAAGTGCCCAGAGAGTTCCATTGGTCACAGCTCGAACAGAAGCTTGGAGTGGCTTGTTATACCTGCAATTTAACAGCTCGAGAAACTGTAAATATAGGTCAAGTTAAGCCAGTTATATAATGTAAAGCAGATCAATGGAGGGCCAATGACTGGCAAAAAATGGTGAAGCAAACCTGAAATAGTAACTATAACCACGGAGGAAAAAAGAATTGGGAATTTCCTTCAATTAAACGACATATTTGCTCCATTCCTAGCAAGTTTACCTTATATCTCCCCTTTACAGAAATTGAGTGTCACATTAGATGCAGAAGTAGCATTCTCATTTTAATTCCTTTTAAAATATCCTCAACTAAGTCCAAAAGTAGTAGAGCCCAGTGCAATAGCAAGGACATTTGAACTACCATATTACCAGAAAAAGTAAAAATAAAAAGTATGTTTCTCAAATTGAACTCATCCACCCTGCCCGAAAAATGGGAGGATTAGTTTGACAGGGTACAGGATAAAGATGAGGACCATATAAAAGAACTATGTGCGGGTATCTTCAATTGAAAGAACTCATCAAATTTTTGCAGGTTCAATCCTAGACCAAGTTTTACTGAACATAAAGAACAATGCACTGATTTTTACTTAAGCATGGAAAAAGAAAGGTAGATATCTCACATCAGAGCCAGCTCCCCGAAGGAAGATAACTTTTCAGCAGTGTAATGCTGTAATACCCTGGGCACCTCTCCATTTTTTTCTTCCTGGCATATATAGGCTCAAAGTGAGAGTCTTCACAAAAGATGATGGAAAAATATATTCAGAACAAAACTCCATTCTTTCAACTGAAAATCAGCTTCTTTTGAGAAGAGGAAGTCTAATAAGGTAAACAGATAAGTGTTTTTATTGTTTCAACTCAAGATTAGTTTTGTTAGAGATGGGGAAGTGTAATAAAATTACAGAACTTCTTCTTTTCTCTGCCAATAACATAGATGATTTTGTCAGTAGATGTAGAACCTAAAATCACCTGAGTTGCCAAGACCTCAAATTCTCCATTACCAACAACATAGAAACGGTCACCTTCTCCGCCCTGAAAAATCCACAAAAACAAATTTTACATATGGCAATGAAGTCATATATGCTAGACATCCTCGAAACCCAGCAAAACAAGAACCTAAACTAAACAGAGACCTGCAAAAACCATGCAAGATGGGCATATGAATCAAGGAAACAGATTTTGGAATGAGCAGAGATGCCTCAGGTTCAAATACGGAAGATATTAGTTTATTGAAATATGATTTGCAGTGATAGATAATAAAAATAATGTTCAAGTGAAGTTAAAATTTAAGTATTCCAACATGTGAACAAAGGCCTACAGCCTGAAGGCTGAAACTGCTAGTGTGCTATCCCAGTGATTGTCTTAAACATGTGCTAGATATTTGCTCCTTTCATACCGGTGACATATAGAGTTTCAATTTAATAACCACTTCAACCATGATTTTGCATTATGTCCAGCTCATGCATCCTTCGACCAGGTCACAATTTTACTGAAGAATAGGCCTCTGTTACATCTGTAGGTACTTGTTCAAATGGTGCAATTCCAAGCATTGTATTTTAGGTATGACGATGCAGGCTTACTAGAAGATCAAAATGTAAGTTACTGCATCACAGGTGATTGGAACTACTTTATAATCTTTCAGACAGTATATGCGAGGGGATATTAAAAATATCTTTTTCTGGAATTCCAGGTAGGCTATACTCTAATTTCATTGTGTCCAGCAGTCAGTTGTAAAGCATTTAAAAATAAAAATTAGAAGGTACCGTATTGCATAAATTGTTGATAGGGAATTATAAAGAATTACCTGCTTCACGACTATGTCTCCTGCTTGAACCTCAACTCTTTGCATGCAGTCCAACAAAACATGACACTGAGAATCAGTAAGCTTTCTGAAAAGAAAATGATCGTGCAAGGCCCGCTCGATTTGAGCCTGAAATTTGTGGATTATAAATCAACTAAGATCAATTAAGTACACATTTTCCGCAAGATTAACTTTTAGAATATGGGAAAGAAGAAAACTGAGCAAGGGGGTCTACTTCTTCTTCCCACGTCTTTCTATGGGCTGGAGATGAAGGAACCCAAGGTTGCCCATTCTCAAGAGAACTTTCAAGTGCCCGGAGTCGTGCACGAGATATATCATGCCTTCCACGATGATTTCTAGATCTCCAATTCATAGGAGACGGAGACTCTGACCCTGATACTTCAATTACTTGAGGTAAAGGAGGTCTTAAAACTGCATCAAAATTTGCTGATTGACCGAATGCAGCCTATGATATAGATGAAATAAATATTTAAGAGTTCGAAGAAATAACAGATAAAATTGAGAACAGAAGCATAAGGACCACGATGAAGGGAGTACATAATGATCCTTCTTACATCATTTAACCCATTTATATGCACAACAATCACAGTGATGTCATCAGTACGGGTCTCATATTGCAGCCAGAGACGATATGATTCAGCAACAATTGCAGCACAAGCATCACGTGGATCCTTATGTTTAGCAACCTGGAAAATCCAGTTCAAAAAAGAAGCTTCAGTCGTCAAAAGGAAAAAGAGGGCAAGAAGGGGTACAGCTCTGCTGAGAATATTTAAGGAGTATATCTTTTTCCCCTTTCAATGTGTAATAGAAGATTGCCCAGCCATTAAGACATGCATTAAAAACTGAACCAGACATGACTAAGTTTGAATGGTTATATCGTAGAAATGTAATCATCTCATGAATTTGATTGGATGACAAGCATTTATGTTCAGTTTTCTCAAAAATTTCCATATTAGGCCAAGTAATAGCTATATTACATGTCCTATATTAACCCCAATAATCAATTAGAACACTTCTTTCAAAACTAAAACAATTTAAATAAGATATTTCTTAAGAGCGACTTAAATAGAAAATCTCTAACTCGAGCAATTTTAAGTGACAATAAGCCATCTGTCATCCTACTATTTCACCAGTAACACATTAGCGGGGGTAGGGGAAGCAGATAACAGTAAGTGACAGTTTCTGTTTTGTCTTCCCTCTAATTTGACAACTGCTTATGTGCATTTAAGAATTTGCACAATGATTTTTTATTTCAGTCTTTAGAGAGAGAAAAGGAATCTTTCTCTCTCCCGGCACTCATAATACAAATTTCATTGTCTATATTTTCTTGTGATATTAGTTTGACAGGTCAGATGTTCTTCAATTGCTACTGCTGC
Source organism: Handroanthus guayacan (assembly GCA_014898755.1). NCBI lineage: Eukaryota > Viridiplantae > Streptophyta > Magnoliopsida > Lamiales > Bignoniaceae > Handroanthus > Handroanthus guayacan. The sequence goes on along the minus strand of JACFYI010003587.1, from coordinate 684,957 downwards.
TTCTCCTGAGTCAATAACAGAGAAGAAAACAGGCAAAAATACAGTAGAAGAGGAAATCGACAAAGTTGATAATACAGATTTTGTGAGAAGCTCATATAAAGGAACACTTCAAAGAAGAAGCATTGATTTCTTCCGGATTTCATAAGCAAAGCAATGCACTGTCCCACACCCTATTTCACCGCTAATTAAATGAAATAAATTCAAAATGTCAATTAAAATTATTTATTAAGAAGTTCATAATCCTCCCTCTCCCCCTCCTTCCACCCCCACACCCTATGTCACTGCTGATTTCATGAAATAGATTCAAGAGGTTATAATAACTTACTTGTTAAGAAGTTCATAGATCTCCTTCACTTTCTTGTGGATTTTCATGATTATGTCAAATATCTCTTGTGGGTTTTTATGATTAAGAGATGCTATAAAAGCTACAGAATTTAACAAAAAAATTATCTCGCAGTTTTCATGAGAATAACCATATAAAGGAAGTTTTCCTTTTCTTTTCTTTTTTTTTTTTTTTTTGGGATAAGTACCATATGAAGGAAGTAACTCAAAACAAATGTTGCAGTAATTAACAGAGTTTACTGACAAGCAATTTTAATGTTCATATGCAGACCCACACACAGATCTGTGTCTCTCTCTCTGTGTAATTTCATTTCCTCCGGAATGGTAAAATTTACTTATAAATTCAAATTCAATAATCTTCAGTAATCGGCAAGTGATGAATATATGTTTATGATATGCCTATATAATCATCTGTTTCACACTACAGTCTAAAGATGGCCAAATTCAATTGGAAACAGTAATTATTGATAACCCTGGAGCAACTTTTACAGCTAGAATGCATTTTTTCGGGTTTTTGAGTTTGAGCACCACATGAGGCCACACATAGTTGGGTTAGGCAATTCCTAGTAAATACAATGTATTCTTCTGCCTTTGTACTTTCAGCATTACATATAACACAATCCACTGGCAGTTTCACCTTTTTCTGGTGACTTACTAGTAATTTAAGCAGAAGTTTTGATTTTGACATTTTCAGAATGCCCTTAAAGTTTCTTTGCATAAGAATGATACCCAGTTCATATCTCAGTAAAAGCCAAAGCCCTAATCTAACATCAAATGCTCTTTCTTTATCATCCAGAATGTTAGATTTTAAGTGCCCTTCAAACGGTACATAAAATTAAGTCCAATAGCTCTATTGCATTTAAATCAAAGGTTTAACTGGTCACCACCCCTGTACTCCGAATCATTCAGTTTCGAACATTTCTATCCACAAAATTTCATCTCACAGAACTTGCACCTTGGACATGCATTGCGCTAGGTCTAGATTTATCAATAATTTGAAAACTTAGACTTCCTTAAGAGGACCAAGCAATATTGGTGAAGAGTAGATGGATGTTTTCTTTACTTTTTATGTGCGACAAGCTGCAGCATAATTGTAATCTTACTTCTTTACTTATGAGTAGAATCCAAGAAATCCAGAACAAGTGCAATAGGCGTTGAAAGGGCAAGTTGCCATTCAGACCAAGAATATGTACACAAGTATCACTAAAACTTGAAAGGCAATGGAATTTGGTGCCTCTGATTTTCTTCATAGAATATAAAGCATCACATAATACCCTTTACTGTTATTCTTTTTAAAAGGCAATAGAGAGCCCTTCAAGACACTCAGACAAGACAATAGAGAATGTGTCATTCAGTTGCCTGGATAAGATATATTAAAATAATTCATATATTAACTATGGCAGCCAACTGCAGAGGATCAAAACTCCAAAGTTCTTGGTGAAATACAAAGTTTACCGAAGTTTAGAAAAATGCCCAAGTACAATGCATGTCTTTAGTTATTGGGCTACTAACATCCTCCATTACATCAAGGATTCTTTAACTTTCTTTATGAATTGTTTCAGAGGTCATACTTTTTCTTCGTTTTTGACTTTTTGTTCTTTTTATGATTTGATTCTAATTATTTTACTTTTCTTGTCTGTAACCTTACCAAATATTTCTTCCATTTTTCGACTTGTAAAATAAAAGGTCAAACTCTTATAGAATTTGAACTTGCCCTGTGAAGGAGCAAAACTGTTGATATGGGATTGTGATCTAAAAACACTGTTTTCAACCATGTATGCATAAAGGCAAATACATTAACTTGCTAGCTGTAATTTTATCTGTGGATGTATAGTGTGAAGAAAAATTGTTCAAGATGAATCATAGTAGCAGTAAGGGAAAAAGAACGAATTACCATGTCCACCACAGCTTGGCTGGAAAGAAACTCAAAGACGCCATCACTCGCAATTACAAAGAAAGGATGATTCTGTGTGAGCTCCAGGACAATAATTTCGGGGTTTGCAACTACACCTATGGTCTCAGCAATAGAATCACCAATGCTTCTTGTAAAAGCTGTACCAGGATACATACCATTTTGCACCCACAGTCTAGGAGGATCACCATCATCATCTTCTTCAGTTCCCCAGCACTGCACGTTTGGATTCTTAAGACCTTCAATCTGATCCAATGTGAGAACTCTGGCTCCACAAAGCTTCACCCGTTCAAGTTCGTCAGGCCGAAAAGGTGTTTGATCAATTGACAGGTCAACAGCTACAATATCCTTCCCTCTTTTCTCACCTATAACAGCCCTCGAATCACCTGAATTGGCAACATAAAGCGTCCTGCCCCGAACTAGCACCGTAATTGAAGTTGTTCCGCTCATGCTATCATCCAGAACATCAGCATGCAATTGCGAATTTGTTGTCAAGAAAGCAGCATGACATGCTTCGACTGCATCCATATGAAACTGGCTATTCCTAAGCAAATTCTCACATAACTTCTGCTTCACAAACTGCGAGCATTGAGCACCAAATTCACCATGGCCATCAAAAACCCCAAAGAAATGATCGTTTGGACTAGTCCCAAATGGAGTGTGAATGCAAAAACTATCTTGGTTGGCCTTATCAAGAGCATCGGGGTAGTAACCTCTCTGAGATAGAAATGAGTAGCGCAATTCATAACTCCCCGATGGAACTTTCACAACCCTCGAGCCATCAGGAGGTAAAAACTGAGCCGACACCCTAGACAGTCTAGTGATGCCCACTTGATGGTCAGTTATCGAACTTAACTGATCTCTATTTTCCCCTTCCTCACTCTCAGAATCAGCAGGTGAGAAAACTGGAATCTCACTTGTAGCTGTTTTCACATCTCCAGTTTCTTGCACCCTAATGTCTCGTGGAGCACATAATTCACCAATACATGTCTTAGAATAAACACAACCCATCACTCAACAAAACACCAAAACAAGAACAACCCAAATCCCCAAATTCCAGAAAGATGGTGCATCAGGTTCCTAATTACTGTACTCTGCACATAAACACCACAAATCGTCAAACCAAGAATTGCAACGAAACATGTCACCAGCATTCAGGAGTCCACTTAAAATTCAAATTGAATATAATCAAAACGAAGTCAGGGGCAACAGCAATTGAATTTATACTACATAAAGCCCAATTAAACCCCCATTCAACGAAACCACTAAAAAGAAAAACCCACAATCCAAAATTCAAGAAAAATCAACATCCACGTCTGATACTAAACGAATCTAATGCTTTCACAGTCCCACCGAATTTCTTGATCTAACATTCAACACAGGCACACAGATAACAAAAGAAACCAAAGGACTTACACAAGAATAAAATAAACAGTCTGCATATACACTCAGAAACCACATCAATAATAATAGAAACACGCATATTTCAAAAGCATACTCAAAGTAAAATTTAAATGCGAAAGACAAATGCGCAGTGAACCAAGCCGAGTGGATACATACTTTCCAAACATAAGTAGCTGTAGTGGGCAACGGGTGTAGGATAGAAACAAAACAAAGGGAGAGGAGTATGAATGAAATGGTGATGTGTAGGAATAGGATGCAGAGAGTGTTGGATGTGGAGTGGAGACGTAGCAGTGCATGTGTGTGTGGATTGAAAGGCTGGGGTGGGCCTTTCTTTTTCACTCTGCCTTTTTGCCTTGGGAGTGCCCACGCGCTTAATTCCACACGCGCCGCCGTTAATTTGGTGGTCGTGTGATGGGGGATAACGCTGGACCCACGCCAGCCTCCCTAACACATGGTCGCCATACAAGTTTGTTAATTTAAGTGAGTTACAAACTTTTGATTAAGGGTTAATATTAATGTATGGAAAGCGAATTTAAAAATTCATATGACACTAGGCATTTTCGGATTATATTAGAAAAAAAGATTAAATAAAATATCTGTTTTTTCTCTGTATTATATTACTCACGTACTCAATACCTAATTTTGAGAGTGTTTTTAACAATATTTTACAATGATTTAGCATTTAATTATTGAAAAGTGTTATGAGAAATATTCGACAAAATTTCA
>JACFYI010003587.1:636966-653275 GCA_014898755.1 Handroanthus guayacan | reverse complement strand
AAATACTAGGACCATGATTTTACGACAAGAGAATATTAGCACTAGACAACTTCTTGTCCATTTAGACCAAAGCACGAAGTAAAAGCCTCAAAGATGCGATAGAATTTCGGATAAATCTGTATTCCTTGAATGAAGAAGGGGGCTGCCCTAACCCCTTTTCTATCCAAATTTCTTTCCCAAGAAACGAAGCAATCCGATTGACTTTTTCATAAATTAATATATAATAAATAAATAATATTAATCCTCTATTTCTGATTTCCAAATAAAGCGATAAAATGGATGCCCCATTTTTTTGGGGTCTATTTATAGCCTTTGCTGCTGACTTCCCCAAACAATCATCACCATGCAGACGCGTGTGCTCTACTGTTAATACTTTTGTCTCAAATTTACTGCACACGATCACTGCTTTGTGGGTTTTTTTATTTTGCGTTCTTTCGCTTTCTTACAGTTACTGCAGCGAGTTGCTCGTCTTTCACTATTTCTGCCACTTGAAATTGATTAAAAAAAAATTTAAAAAACCGTTGCTTTTTGTGAACCAATTGATTCAATTTTTGGAGGGTTTTTTGAAAGTGTGAAGCTTTGGAAGAACCCATTTATTGGGTTTCGAGTTAAATTTTGAAGTGGGGCTTTGGTGGGCCACTGTAACAGGTATTGGAAAAAGATCATTGTTTCTTTTCTCCATTAGCCTTTCCCCTCTCACTGCAAATGGGTTTTTCTCGTTCGCAAAGATCTAATTCTTAGATTTTTGACAACCTTAGTTTAACTACTTTTGTTGTTTGATCCTTGCTGTTTGATGGAACGTGGGAATTGAAATAATCAGATAGCTGCATCTTGCTAATTATAACCAGATCTCTTTTATAGACTAAATAATCATATTGCTGCATCCGCTAATATAATCAAATTTCTTTTATATACTCAAATCAGGTAGGTACACCTTGCTAACTATAATTGATTCCTTTTTACGCTCACTAATCACATAGCTGCATCTAGGCAATGGCACGGGATTTCTTTTATATATTCAGTGTCCTATACCTTCTATGCATCCATGTCTAGATGCGCCATGGCGCTTGATTCTTTATCTGCATATGTTTTGTGTATCTTCTGCTTATGCTTAGTTTTCGAGCCATTATTTATCGATTTAGGATTTCATTTTGGATGAACTTGTTAGAAATTTAGAGACTAATCCATTCTGCCATGCTATATTGAGCGATTCAAGTCTATTTTCAGTTGTTGCTGTCATCCAATTGTGCTTCCAAACTTACTTTCAATTAGCTCTGCTATTTTGTTCTTATCTTTCTGTTAACTATAAGTTTTGGCATTTTGTGGGAACATATCATATAGTGGAAATGTCCTTTAAGGTTTAAGTTCAGTTAAAGGGGTTTTATCATTCTGTAGATCATGAAGTATTGTATTTTTGACTTATAAAACTGTAACTTATAAAACTGTGGTCTTTTGAGAACTGGCATATATATCATCCTCAATCATTGAATCAGTAGATCTCTATCTTAAGTTGTCTGGGATTTTGGTATGTTTGTCATATTGCTCGAATGCGTTAATGAATCAGTGTGAAAATTGTACACATTTAGGAAGTTGTGTCACCCCTAGGCAGGTGAGTACAAAGTCATAGAGAAATGGCATAGCGCTCTTTTGCAGACAGGGCTCTGATATTCACAGAGTGTAGCCTAATCTCCGATCTCTCTACTTGTCTTTCATTCTATTCTGGAGCTTCAGTCAAAGTCTTGTTGGAACAATGTGCTATAACCGTGTTCCGACTAATAGATTGTTTTTGTTTTTATTTAAGTTTGCAATAAAACCTTCTAGATTGGACATTTTCTGAAGTCTTCTTTTGTACCTTATGAATATGAACTTGATCAGAGTCTAATATCAAACTTCGTTTTAATGGTCTTATATAGGGCTACTCGTCAGGATCTTGTGGTACCATGGCAAACAACAATTCTTCTGCAATTTGTTGTTCTTGCTGTTGGGAAATGGATGACATCTTTTCTTGTCTCTTATGTTTAACCTCGTATATAACACGTCGAGTAATCAAATTCATTGGTGAGCTCTTTGTTTTACTTTTTCTGCCTGTAAGATGTTGCTTTTACCATCTTGTGCACAATGCATATACTTTTTCCTAATTTTTCTCTTGAACCTGGTGTTTTTTGCTTTGTACCCTTGTTATTGCAGAAGATCTTGTGCAAAGGGACCTAAGCAGATTGTTAAGAGACTCAGATATCAGTTCTGGCCTACACCGAACATCTCCAACCTTCAATGATCTCAAATTTGGTTCGGCTTATGAATCTTCTTCAAGAGATGGTAACTCCGGCACAAGCTTAGGCTCCATTGAAGCCGATACCTCAGATTCGGAGAATCAATCATTCATAAATTCGGGATTAGAAATTGTAAATAGAAATTACTGTAGGGGCGTCCACTTCATTTTTAAAGGGTAAAGTCATTGCTACAGTCCTTGTTTTATGCCTCTTTGGTAAACTATTGTGGCTATTGTTTAATTTCAGGACCAATATTTGACATAAAGTTATTGCTAAGTTGGCTTATTATGTACTTTTTTAACATTTTCCTTTCTGTTTATTGCGGTACTATGCCATTTAAACTGCAGTTGATTACTGTGGTTTGTAGGTTGATGCTCCCTGTACTTTTCTTTGAATTTGCCTGGAGATCTGCTATGGCATCTTGGAGATGTTGTTCTTATCAAATGAGATGTATGCAAGCTCAAACGCAGAGGTAAACGAATTATGCTTCGTTTTGAAAAGTACTCCTACAGTAGTGGAGAATTATATTTTGCTCAAGTAGTATTTGACTTTCCTATGTGGTCATTCTGCAACATTTTAGTGTTGTATCTCGAGTTCTGAGAACTTTGCATGGGTCTTCTGATGACATTGGATGGTTGCAATGTGCTCCTGGAATGCCCCCCGTTGAGGATGGTTCAGCCAGATTTCTCGAGCTTCTGCAAGGCATTAGGTACCACCTTCTCATTGATTATGAAATGCAAAACGGTTTAATCGTAGAAATGATATTTTATTCTGTTTCCTTAAAATGTCAGTGATTTGTTACTTAAGGCTGATTACGCAAACATTTTTGTCTTCCTTTTTTCTTCAGCAATATTAAATATATGATAGATGATGTCGTCATTTAATATAGCATGAGAACCAGCTAATCAGAAGATCTTTGGTTCAGATCTCCTCCCCGCCCCCCAACTAGAAGGTTGTTGTGCAATTTCTTTGTCTAGAGTTGCTCCTTCTCAGAATCCATCACAAAGCTCTTTAGAGTAACTTGATGTGTTTCTTCTTCATGAACGCATGTGACAACATGAGCACACGGCTCAACTTAAAGAGGGATCATCAAAACTAGAGGTCTGTTCCCAATACATCGACAGCTTGATATGTCTTCACACTTTGTTTTGGGAAATTGAGTAACAGTCTATGGTTTGAAACTTCAAGAGGCATCTTGAGCCAGAGTTGGGGCTTTTGCGGCATCTAGTTCAGTATTAGATAGAGCAGATAGTTCAGTCCCTTGGCAAAGAAGGTTGACTTCTTTGTAACTTCCGTATTTCTGTAACTTCTGTTTGGCTTATTAATTGAATTGGTCAGAAAGTATATCCTGGCATTGGACTGAAGAATGAGTGTGTTCTTTGGCCATCATAGAAACATAGATAGGGTCAACAACAGAACGAAGAACGAAACTTCACGACAGCTTTTTCGTACACATTCACTTGCATCACATACAAAACTGCTCTCTGAACCGGACAGTAAAGTTACCCATTACACGGCTCTCCCATTTGAGTTATCTTAGCCCCAGTCCATGCTATTCAATAATATTGGAAAAATGGGTCCTCTGCTTTTCATATTCAGTTTCTACATTCCATAGAGCCATACTGATTGTTTTTCATCTAGACATAAAACGTGTAATGGAAGTGAAATTTGTCATGGAAGACCAATTTTTTAAGGAGCAGAACATGCATAATTTCATCAGTACCAGGAGTTACTTCATTTCCTGGGTTTCGGCGGTCACATAGTAGCTTCACACAAATATTAAAATGCATTACACCATTTGCTGAATTTGTGGAATTTCTATACCAACCAAAACCAAATTACAATAGGACCTACCATCATTGACAAATCTTTACGGAAAACTGCTTTATGGCATGTAAAGAAGATTCAGGTTCGCAAGAAACCTTTGGCATATTATGAGGAAGGAATCATAATTGAAAGGATGAGAGGAGAAAGAGAAAAAAGTGCTTGTTGGAGACGTTAAATACTGGATGTCTCTTTTCCTAGAAGTTTGAACTTTTAGATGTTGTGGTTATGCACTGTATGATATAAGAGGCAGGACAAACAACAGGGGTCCTGCGCTCAATTCTTATGCCAGCCATTTATGACAAAGAGTGTCGAGTGATAGGCTTGACAAAAAGAATAATGTTTGAAAGTTATTTAATTTCTCTCCTCATGAGAAAGCTCACGCTTTTAGATAAAATGGTCATTAAAAAGTTCTTATTTATTTTATCAAGTTTTTCCTTTCACCAACGTTCCACAAAATCATGTCAGAACTGATACATCATACATGTGAGGTACCGCATGATTAATGAAATTTACACAAAGATAAACAAACACGGGCAGGAAGCTTCCCTAAAAAATTCAAGTGACGCAGCTTCAGGTTTATGGTAAATGCTGGTGTGAAATGACCAGGAAACAATAGAGAGAGGAAGCCACTTTAAGATTTAGATAGAACCTATTTTAACTCTATGATGGAATGCAAACGTAGAAATTTTTACTTTTGAAGAATGAGCAGGAAAATTTTAAGCGAGAGAGGTCCAGAAAAAGCAACTCTTGGAAACACAGAAACGACAGGATCTGTTGTCAAGATCTGTGAGTTGCTTTAGATTGTCTGATTTGTTTGCCAGTTGTTATCAGTCAAAGTGAATACTAATTGCACTGTAAAACTTACAACAAGTGTTCTTTTCTGCAGCAGAGTATAGAAGATGAGTATAATGACCAATGGACTACCTCCTAAGGGCTCTGCATTAGCCTTAAACATTATGGCTTTTTTGTTTTTTTTTGATTTTTTATATTTATTTTTTTTAGGGATAATTGCCTCAACACCCCCTGAAGTTTGGTGTAATTATCAAAACAGCCCCTGAGGTTTGAATAATTGACATTACACGTCTTGCCGATAGTTCAGCTGCCACATGGTTACGATTACACCCCTGAGCTGCCGTATAATTACAATTACACTCTCTTATCCAGGGGTTTTACTTATAATGTTTTAGAATTTTTATTGGGTGTTATTGTAATTATCCATTAGCTGAATTAGCTGTAGGGGGTATAATGGTAATTATTCAAACCTTAGGGAGTATTTCGGTGATTATGCTAGAACCCAAGGGGTGTTGAGGTAGTTATCCCATTCTTTGCTGTTTTTGCTGAGACGGTAGAGGACAAATTACAAGTTAGCCACAAAGAGACGGAGTCAAGGAAAAATAGAGAAAAGGTGTTGGCCAATTTGAGAAACGAAAAATGAAAGAGACTTTTGCTAAAGATTGAATTTGGAGACTTTTGCTAAAGACTGAATTTGTAATCTATTAAATTCTTTCCATCCTCCCTTCTCTGTAACAGATTTAAATGTTGTCTTAAGTTATGCTTTCGTGGTTTGAACTCTTTGATCCCAACTCATTTAGGACCATATTTCTAATTTGACATAGTATTCCGATGAAAGCAATACTTCAATGGGACATTAACATCTTTCATGTTCCAAATCTACTATGACTTGGTGGTTTAAGAATCAAACTATTTGCCCACACCGTATCTTTCCCCTTATCCGGTTTGTGTCAGTTCTAAAAAAGTGAGGCCAATAAAGGCCCCCTTCTATTCCATCCCCTCAGATAACAAAAATAACTGAGGTTTCTTTCCGTTATGGAGTCATTGTTTACTTTTCCAATCTATAGTTGGACTATGAAGCTTTTTCCTCGTAATTCTTTAAATTTGAAACATCAGATCACATGTATTTCTTGTATATTCTTCTCAGGAATGGGCTGCACCGGCTGCCCGATTCATTTGTTTACCTGCTGATTCCAGGTTGAACAAGTTCTATCGTCTTGCATTCTTAATTTTACATTTCAAACTTCATGGCTTAATATTTCTTGTCGTTTGATGCATTTTTTCTGAATGTATAAATAGGACTTTTCAGCAATCATGGTCCTCTGTATTTTGTAAGCGCCAAAAGATTTTTCTCAAAGATGGGTCTAGCTTGCCATATTGCTAAAATTCACAGTGAGGTACTCAATTCTTTCTTGATTATAGTAAACCTTGATGGGTCTTTTGGTATCTCCCCAACCTTACTTTTCACGTCATAAATAATAAACTTTGTTGTACTTCTTTTGATTGGTACTAAGGCCTCAGTTGAACACAATTAAACCTTGATGGTTCTTTTCGTATCTCCCCATCCTTACTTTTCACATCATAAATAATGAACTTTGTTTTACTTCTTTTGATATGATACTAAGGCCTCAGTTGAACACAATGCTTGGGAACTAAAACAATACATAGAGGAGCTGTACTGGGGATCTGGCAAGCATGTGATGTTGCTCGGTCACAGCAAGGGTGGAGTTGATGCTGCAGCTGCTTTGTCGATTTATTCACAAGAATTGAGAGATAAAGTTGCAGGATTGGCTCTAGTACAGAGTCCTTATGGTGGAACGCCTATAGCATCTGATATTCTTCGTGAAGGCCAGGTCGCTGACAAGGAAACCAGGAGGATCATGGAGTTTTTGATTTGCAAACTGATTAAGGTAACATTCTGAGTTCCTGTCAAAAAGTTATGTCATTAATGTGTTGGAGGAAATTATGCAATATGATCTGGAGATCACCGTAAGATCTTGACTCTATGAGGCGTGCGCTTTATCCAAATAAAAAAGCATACTGTATGAGAACATGCCCCTCATTTGAAGTAGTATAGGTGCAAGTAACATAAACTACGAAAGTAATTATAGAAAATTACTCGCAGCGGCCATTTGATCTTGATTGTCTTGAAGGCATATGCTTGCTGTTTCTGAAAATCTTTTCATATTGCTTTGAATGTGATTTGGTGGGATTATTTTCTGCTTTCTTGTTATCCAGTTATATATGCCAAATGAGTAACAGTAATTCTCATGTGAAAGGGCGACATAAGAGCACTGGAGGACCTCACCTACGAGAAACGCAAGGAATTCATCCATACCCACAAACTTCCTGATAACATTCCCTTCATTTCCTTCCATTCCGAAGCTAGTGTGGCGCCAGGTGTCATAGCAACAATGTCGCACATTGCTCATGCCGAGCTTCCTTGGCTTCCTCCATTTTTAAGTGAGGATGCAGAAGACGCTGTTCTTGCAGCACGGAAGGTGCCCGTTGTAATTCCCGTTTCTGCTGCAATGGCTCTATCGGCACTCCACCTTCAACTACGATACGGAGAGAAGAGCGATGGCCTTGTGACCTGTCGTGATGCTGAAGTTCCGGGTTCTGTTGTCGTCAAGCCCGACAGAAAACTCGATCACGCCTGGATGGTATACTCATCGTGGAAGAAAGACCTGACTGAGCCTGATGCCTGTGAAATGTGTGAAGCTTTGTTGACGATGCTCGTCGAACTTGGAGACAAAAGAGGTCAAAAATGACAAGAACAAATGCTGAATGAAGGATTTTTTATTTATTTTTATTTTTTTAGAAAAGGGTTATTGGCATTATAATAGTGGTTTTCTTGTTTCGAAGATGTGTATTTTTATTGATGGACTAGCAACTCAAAGCTTTTTTCTTGCATTGCTTCATATTGCTTGGGATTTATTGGATGATCCACTTGAATGCCATGATAATTAGTGCATAGTAAGGCATGAATATGTTATTGTTGTGCTCCTACTTTGAATTTGAAGCCATTTATTGTTAGATGGTGGATAAATTTATGAGCTCAAGTAATTATGTAGTTTGAATGTAAGCTATCCTATGTTGTTCATGTATTATGGTTACATGAAGGGATGCAAACCAATTGAATTGATTTATAGCTCCACTTTGGTTTGTATAAATTTCAAGTCGAATTCGAGCTATACAATTTTAGTTCCTAAACTTGCAAGTCTTTTTCATAAAAAATTAAAAAAATAGACAAATAAAGTTTTGTATATGTTACTCGAAATGGCTAGAATATGTATTAAATAATTAAGTTTTTTGAGCTCCAACTTATTGGCTACAACACAAATTTAAACCTAATGGAGCTAGAGATAAAGAGTATGTTTGATATGATGGCTCGGGTGAAATTAGAGGGTGTAATCGGGTCGAGTCTTCTGTTTGATATAAACAATGATAGTCACGGGTTTGCTTTCATTATTCAGCATTGAGCCTGCACTGTATAAGTGATCAACGTCAACCAATAGTTGCATGTCTAGAGGTGTAGTTAATAATTCAGTTTTAAATATTAATATTTTTCTTCTGATGCAAAAACTTTTATCGTCCTTTGAATTTGGACCGCAAATTACACAAAACTATCCTCATCACGGTTGGAATAATGATAAAGAAAACGGAAGGTAGAAAAGAATTTACAAAAAAGGGGATTCCTAAAAAAATGAATTGATTCTCGAATCCGATTGAATCTAATGGTTTACGTTATGGAAGAAAGACATGTATATGTGATATTAGATATTAGATATTGACTAGTTATATATGAACTAAAGATCTATTTCATTTGCCCTACTACTGTGTGTGGTGTGGGTTCCAATAGAAGTCCTTTCGTATCATTGTGGCTGTGAATTGGCTAAATAAAGAGATGAGAATTTCTATTTCTCAATGATATTCCACAATCAAGACAATTGGTTGAATCCCGTGAAACCATTCCATAGAAGTTTATTGATATCTTCTTTTTATAAAGCAAATCGACTTTGATTCTTGAATAATCCACATCACTGTTGCTTCTATTGTAACACAAGATTCCCCTTTTCTGTGGAAATGCCCGTATCAGTAATTATGATTTTAGCTATGGACAATTCCTTCATATCTTGTTCATTCACAACAAAATATTTTCTTTATGCGTCGATAAAAAAAAAAAAACATGCTTTTTGGGGTAGAGATACTATTTCACCAATCGAGTCACAGGTATCTAACATATTCATACCTAATGGTTTTCCACAAAGTGGTGACGAAACGTATAACTTGGACAAATCTTTCCATTTTCCAAGTCGATAACTATCCTCATCAAGGGCTAGGTTAATCATTCAACAAAATAATCCACAATGATGTTCCGTAATAAAAAAGTATACGGTAATTTTGCCTACATTGCTCTTATCGAACAATGAACAAGGTTCGTAAATGTAGTTTAATCTCACCCAGGTCATAAATCGTGACGGTTATGTACATATCATATTAAACATGCCCAAAAGCATTCATGATTGGCCAGATCATTAATATTAAATATTATTAATATTTAAATACTAAATTCAACTTTTTACTTTTACATATACACCGTTTAAAGCTCCATTAAAAAGAAAAGGACAAAAAGAAAAAAAGAAAAAAGAAAAGCTCCAAATAGTACATGACCCTGCAAAGATGTTGTGGGCCTGGCGGGTATGGGCTAAGGACTATATGGGCCCAATAATAATTTCATTTCTCTAATAAGCCTATTAAATTGCTGAGGTTCAAACATTATTGATATTTGTAGGCCCTCTTACTCCTGTCTATTTTATCAGAAAACATATTTTGGCAACAACATGAAGGAGCACTGCAGAAATTAATAAATAAATACTTGGGAGCTGGAGCAGAAACATGTGAATCGTTGATGATGTTATGTTAAAGCATTTATGATCATCCCATAACTATTTACAAAGAAACACGACTCCAAGAAAATAGAAAATAAAAGAAATTAACGAAAACAATACCCGCATTAAAGTTTTAACCTAATATTAGCAGTCACAAAATGACAAAATACCTATGATGCACGACGACATGGATACAATATGATACGGATATGACGATACAGATTTTTCAAAAATTTCAGGACACAATGTGCTAGGGATACAGTTATTACATCGAATCAGACATATTTTTAACTAAAAAAAACAAAAATGCAACAATAATTAATAAATGCAATGGAATATTTCTTCGGCAAAATAATGAAAAAAACTGAACAAAGAATGAGGCTATGAGAGTATAGAGTAGTGTGTCTGTCACTGACTTATTTACTTATTTACTTTTTTATTATTTTTTCTTATAAAATTATTAATTTATATGTAGTAACGGTAGCAGGTGCAATTATTCTATATATAAAAAAAAGTTAAAAATTATGTTTCTCAAGTCGTATCCGCACAAAAACATGTCTGCCATGTCCCCCACGCATCCTTTTATGTATCCCTCGCATATCCTAGCCGTGTCTCCTGCGTGTCCTACGCGTGTTCTTTGTGTGTCCGAAATTTTTAGTTATTTTTTAATTCTCGAAACGCCACATAACGTGTTTGATATATTTCCGATGCGTATCTCTATCATATGCGTATCTGACACTATAATTTACTTATATTTTTTTTTTAAGTATCTGTGTATCATAGCAAAATACTCATTATAAGTTGGGTCAAGACCTTGTTTGGGCAAGAAACGCCAATTTAGATCTCAACTCAACTCGACTTGACATTGACACAATTCTTGTCCATCTATCTAGAAAATATTTAACAACGTTCAGATCATTAAGGTCAATTTTATTGGTTCAAACATGTAAACTCTTTCAGCACTAATGAGTCAAAAATAATCAAATTTCCAAATTTTAGTTACTCTTTACATTTTCTCAAGTTACCCCAAATTAATTTCAATGCCAGCTAGAGCATTAAAGGGCTTTTATCGAAAAATCTCTCAACGAAAAAAGCTTTTTAATAGTTTTAGATAGTAGATAATCCAGATCAAATAAACCCTTTTAGACACAACTTTGAGATCAATTCAACTCACGTCACACTCGAACGATATTCCGAATCCAAACTTCACATAAACTAATGCCATTTTTTGTATAATTTTTCTTAAGCATTGCCCTTCTTACCATTAATACCATTCTTTAAGGAAAATCACATAATAATATTGCAAAATCAAATCACAAACATCATCATATATAAGGGCAAGAGACCAATAACCCTAATTAGGAACTTTGTAAATAGAAATGCATTAGCTAGTGACATTAATTACAGACAATTATTAATGATGGGTAAATCCAAAATAATTGTACAATATCATTATATCATTACAGTTATTTTATAAAAAAACAAAAAAGATAAAACCAGAAACAGAAACATTATTTACCAATTACCACAGCAGAAACATCAATTTGAAGCTTTATGGTACAGCTTTATCATTTATGAAGCACAATTTATATTGCAGAAAAATCAAATAAAAAAAGTGAATTATGAAGCACTGCAGAGGACTGAATTTCTTCCAAAAAGAGTTGTATTGTAAATGGCGTCAGAAAGCTGCCACAGTTAAAATTTTGGCCCATGAATGATAGAAAAATAAGAAAAAAAAAAAAATTCTCCACAATTTTATTTCCATATTTACCAAAAAACCAGTAGACATTAGGACTGATGCAGAATTACTTTCCTAACCTTGTAATATAATGTGGCCCTGAACAGTACCCCTAATTTGGTGAAAATTTTATTGCATCGACTGAGCGACAGTACGTGGGATTAGTTTTTGGTGGCAAAAGAGTGTACCTGCCAGAAATTGAAAATGAAAAATGAAAAATGAAAAAAGGACCTGAGTGTGAGTTACTGTTATGTCTGCAGGCTTCTTTAATATTTGTGCAGGATATGTTGTCCCTTGTGAGTAGGTTATAAATAGGGATGACAATAGGACGGGCTCATAAAATTTGGAGATCATCCCATCAAAATTTTTGTGAATTTGGAACTCTTCCATTAGTGGTAGGTTCAGGAAGGGTCTGGGTTCTACCCGAATCCATTGTCATCCATAATTATGCATAAGTACAACTCATATTTAATAAATTTCAAAAATGATAATGTTAAAATTCATGATTGAATATCAAGGATTTAGTCGGTTTTCTTGGATTATTGGGCGTTTCTTTTCTTTCTTCCCTTTTTTTTTTAACAATGGGTATCTCGAAGAGCGAGAGAAGAAAAATAACTTATGAGCTACATTAAGATTGTGGACACTAGCGCATTTAAACAAGATTTGATATTATCATAAACACCTAGTTGCGGGATGACGTATTATACATAAATGGTTTAACCGTATTGAAATATAATTTTGCATTAAGACTCTTGTTCTAAATAAGCTTTCATATCACCATAAGCATCCCAATAAAGGAATTTGGAATAGGTAAATGCATGGCTGACACTCGGGGCATGATACCATTTGATTATGTCAAAATTCAATTATAGACATTAAATCACCCGTATCGAAATATTGTCTGATCATTTGTGCAATATATGTCTATTTAGTATTGTAAATTAATTTATAGAAAATTTGGTGGTGTATATTAAAACTTTTTTCTTTTCTTTTCTTTCTTTCTTTTTCTTTTTTTTTTCTTTTTTTATTTTTTTGGTAGACCAGCACAAGGGAATTATTGTGTGCACATACATAGCCACGTACCACATATTCATGTCTAT
This sequence comes from Handroanthus guayacan, assembly GCA_014898755.1. Taxonomy (NCBI): domain Eukaryota; kingdom Viridiplantae; phylum Streptophyta; class Magnoliopsida; order Lamiales; family Bignoniaceae; genus Handroanthus; species Handroanthus guayacan. The sequence continues at coordinate 640,656 of JACFYI010003587.1, read as the reverse complement.
TTAACTTCCAACATACATTTCATAAAAAATAAAGCCAAGAAATTAGGTATAGAAAAAGAATTCCCAATTTGCTTTTTGTATATTTGTTACATTACATTAAATTATTTATTTTATTATATCGTGGACCCGTGGTTTCTCAAATTTTTCAAGGACAAAAGTCAAAAGGTCCAAAGTTGAGCTTCCTTAGATTTTGTCAAGCATTTTCCTTTTCATATTGTCTTGTTTTAATGAAAAAAGTAACATTAGTGTCAGTAAGAAGCCCAATCAACCATCATAGAAAGCTGAAAGTTGGAACTTTATATATATGAGCATGTGTATAAATCGGTACGAAAAGGTGGACTAGAATTCTATGGGACAACAAATCTAATTAGGAGGATATGTCTAGATTTGGGTCATGTTCTCCTTTCTAGTGACACTATTAGAAATTCAATAATTTAATGTATTTCGAGGATCTCGTTTAAGAAGATGAATCTATTATGCAATAAAAAAATTCGATATTTTTTCTATAATAAATACTTAATCTGACAATTTTTGTATTCTTATTTTTCTCTTGAATAAATAATATGCTATTTTGATAATTCTGTTCTTTTTGGAGTATTAATTGACTTGATCATTAGACGGTTATTATCTAACACAAACTCAATTGTTAGTGGATTGATACAGTTGCTGGTCGGATACCTGTTATTTGTTTTGTTTGAACTACTTGATTGGAATTCTTGATCAAATTAATCCCTTCCCTTGATTTTTGATGATATCGAAAGCTATGAGTCCATTTAGTTGTATTTCCATGATCCATTTTCACATTTTTACTATCTAAAAATTGTAAACCATTTGTTTATATGTATTTCCATTGAATATATCACTTAGTTTTATTTTCATTAACTTTTTTACATTTATCCTATTATCCTGTTATTGTATTAATCAAATTCAAATTTGATTTTACACAAAGTAACCAGTATCATTTTAATCAATTAAAATATATATCTTTTTGAAAAAATGTCTGTTAATGCATAAAAATCATAAACTTAACAACTTTTTATTTATATACCTATTCTATTCAATATTTTTAAACGAATCATCCAAATATATTTTTATTTTCATAAAAAAATTCATAAATGAAAATCGAAAATAAAAATGATAACACAACCAAAGGGCCCAATATTGTACGGAGATTCTTTTAGCACCTCTATTTTGGTGTAAATTGGCGGGAGGATTTTTATATTTATACGAGTGGGCACGTATTTTTAGTTCTTTTCTGGTGCGAGTAAATATTCTTTAGCATCTATCAAAAAAAAAAGAGTAAATATTCTTTAGCAACTTAAATTTAAATATAACCACCATTAAGTACTAAGCCATTTTATCCCCCCAAACCAAGAAACAACTTTAGTCAGATGTGACTGTAGGTGGCTACCCACATTTGCTTTATTTTATAATAATTAGCAACTGTAACACACTCGTGTATGACTAAACTTTTTTGTTCATAAAATTAGATAAACTTATTTATTTTTAATAATAAAAAATATTTTATTATGTAGAAAACATGATCAAAAAATAAATTTGAAGACACTAAAGTTGGGCAAAAGAAAAGTATAATTAAAGAAAAGAATGAAATAAAAAAATAAATATTACAAAAGAAGAATTAAAAAAAATATATATTGTTTTTATTTTTTATAACTATTTTGTTATTATTTTTTGCAATAGAGTTATTTTTGTACATTTAGCATGACGGACAAAAAATAACTACATTTGACCCTCTTACTTTATATATAGTATATATGATAATGATGGTTAATTATATTTTACTATCTTCTAAAATTATGAAATTACCAATTACTACTCTCAATGGTTTGGAAATTACAAATTAACCTTCATAAGTTTACAAAATTACCAAATCATTCATTTCATTACATTTTTTAACAAAAAACTATTGATATTCTCCAATTTTTTCATTGCACTAATTACCCATCATATCTCTGTGCTTGGCTACTGTGATTTTAGAGACTAAAATTGGAGAATATTATTGGTTTTCCATCAAAAAAGCTAGCAAAATAGATAATTTGGTAATTTTATAAATTTACGGAGGTTAATTTATAATCTTCAAACCACGAGAGTAGTAGTTGATAATATTACAATTTTAAAGGTAGTAAAATGTAATTAACCCTAATAATAAATAAATAAATAAATAAATTGAAAAGTGTACTTGATATTCATTATTGTTATTATTTTATTCACCTCCGTAGGCTTCCGAAATTTCACAAGAATTCAACTCGTGTACAAAGTACGGATGTGAAAAGAAGTTGACCTTGTATCCTCTAAGAAATGCGTTATTTTACTAAAATTTATGCGTCACATTTTGCTAAACATGAAATTTTTGTTAGATCATTGAAGTTTTAATTTTTCTGTAATTATTATTTTGAAGTCGGAAGTGAGTGAATCATAATCACCACGCATATGGGAGAGTATTTTTCAAAAGAAATATATATTTATAAATTAAAAATAAAAGCAGTGAATTTAGGACAAATAGAGCATTACGCTTAATGTAGCATACTATCTATCACCTAAATCAATCAATTTTGTCAAATAGACAAATGACTCTCATACCTTTGATGAAGAGATCAATGCCCTTAATTCTTAGCATCAAATGTAGCCTGGTGGTAGCTCGATGAACAAAGAACACATGTTTCATTGCGCTAATTATACCATTTATGATTATAAATAAGAGTAGAACCATATTTTCACTGGAAGTTTTCACTTGAATTTTCTATTTCATTTGTTAGATGCTTTCTCCATCTCTCAATTTGAACCTCATTGTCAAGCCCATTGCTAACTTAGGTGTCAGAGCATTTTCGTTGAACTTATCTAGTGACCCAAATATTTTTTTCGTACTTACACAATCAAAAAAATTGGATATACGCTACAACAAAATTCCTATTTGGTTTTTGCTAAACGGAGCCCGGATACCTCATTTTTTGAGTCCAACCCAAAGGCAATCAAATCATATTGACACACTTTAATCGAATTTCTGAATCAGATTGACTCTTTGAATCTAATCCAATCTCCACAACCTAACATTCCTTAACAATATTTTTTTAAAAAAAAATAACAAAATCATTAACTATAAATCTGTAACTATATTTCAAATTCAACTATGATCAATTTCGTAAATAGGAATCAACTACAAGAATATTTATTTTAAATTTTAATAAAAATCATTTCATAGTTAAGGCCGCTGACTTTTTAGCATCAGCCACGGATGTTACAGAATTCGAGCACCCCAAGATCAATCAGAGAAACTCTCTAACACCCCAGGATCAATCAGAGGAACTGGAGGAAATTCCGTGCATCCTAACCTATGCTTGCTACAGTCATACGCACCACGGAGTAATGATCCCGTACTCTGCGGCACAGGAAAATAAAAACCCAAATTATCGCAAATATAAAAACGCGACAAAATGGATGAAAATGTCGATAATAGTGTGACCGTACATGAAAACGAGTTGCTTGGGAAATGGGTCCCATAAGAATACGGATGTTAGGTGGCATTAGCTGGAGCCTTTGATGAATTGAATTCCGCGGATGCGTGAGTACCCTACCGCACCTCCCACAAATCTCCTTGATTGAAATGCACCTTCCTTCCTCCTCACATTTTATTATCATATCATATATAGTCAAAGGGAAATCAAACTTCCT
>JACFYI010003587.1:589480-604552 GCA_014898755.1 Handroanthus guayacan | reverse complement strand
TTATACATATAAAGGGTCATTTGCGTGAGATGACGTGGAGTGGAGCCAGTGTTGCTTGGATGAAAACAATTTGGATTTGAATATATATCTATATATATATTTTTTGGTTGAATTTATTTGGATTTGAATTTACTGTACTAAATAAATATATACGTACGAAGAAAGTCGGCGGCGGGCCGCCGTTCCGCCTGCCGTCTGTGTGGTATATGAGCAGAGCACATGGGTTTATGTCGGTTCATTGTTGGGCTGAGAATGATGCCTTGCTGGACGAGGATTGGGCCTCGTATTGTGGCCTAGGTAAACAAACTTTTTATGGTCACTCGGAAGATTAGGCAAAGGTCTAAGGAGATGGATTTTAATTTGAATTCGAACTGAATTTTAGTATTTTTAATTAATAAAAATATTTGATGGCTCAAACTTTAATCATAAGTATTTATAATTCGAGATAAATAGGTTGAATGTGAAATTAAGTTATTTGACCCATCAAAGATATAAATTCAATTTTTTAATATTATTAATAATCATATATATAATATTAATAATTACTATTAAGTAGAAGTAATATACGTAGCATTTCAATTGAAAATACAAAAGTTTATATTTTTGAGGTATTTTATTTAACGGAACAATGTATGATTTTTAAATATAATTATTATTCACTGTTTTTCCGATTGAATATTTATTAGATTTGGACTTGATCTTAGTACTAATGAACCAAAATCCTATAGGGCCTCGGTCATATTTGGCTCGAAAAAATTGACAATCTTAGAATATTCCACCACTGACCCCCAAAAGAGGAAAAAAAAAAAAAAATAGTCGGACCAAACATGAAATTGGTAGTCTTACTTATTAGATTAGTTTGATCAGTGTAATATCATAATAATGTAATAGTTATATTTAATTTCATATATTTATACGAAATATTGTAAATATAATAACAAATAAATTAAGAAATCCCGTAATATTAGAAAAATTATAGAGATGTTTAGTGATTTCTCAAGTTGTTCTTTAGGAAGGAATAGGGAAAAAAAACACCATTTCAGAATTAGATAACTGTAAATATATAATTTATTTCAACAATAATGAATAAGAAGAGATTGTTATAAAATAATAAAATATGACAATTGTTCTAAAATGAAATGTGTATAACAAGGAGAAAAGAGAACGAATTTGATACAAGAAAGGAATTGATTCAACTAAATGAAGAATAGAAGAATCAAAATGCTCACTAAAATTGTTATGTATTTTGCATTACATTTGCATCATATTTATAGACAAATTCTCAAACACTTTATTAGTGCTAAGAGGGCCATCATGTTAAGTGCATTATTTAGTGCATTATGAACATCCATTATTAAGTGCACCACATGGACATCTATTATTATGTTGAGTGCACCACATGGACATCCATTATTCATAATAGAGATCACAATTTGCTATCTATTTTGCTTAACACATTATTATTTCAATTGTCTAATTATAAAATATATCTTAATAATAATTTTGAAAATAATTTCAAACTTCATGATTAGCTTTAAGCCTCACTTGACCCAATTGAGAAGCTCTCTATTCTTCCTCTGATCAAGGCTTTCTTTGTTAAGGAATAAACTATTGTTGTCATTTAATTAGTTTTCTCAAGATTAAAGAATGCTAACCCATTATTGCTTCTGTTGTGGCCATGTGCGTAGCTGCAAAGAGTGGGAGAGGTGATTATGTGGAGAATGAGAACGTGGACTTGCCTCAGTGGGTTAGCCCTAGTTTCTTTTTCTTCTTTCTTTTCTCTTTTGTTTTAATTTATATGCACACAAAGCTAATGAATGGATCAATAATCAATTGAATCGAGACTCATGTTGGCCCACGATAAGTTAATTGAAGCCTAATTTTGGTAAGATCAAATTCCAATTATTGATCGAACTGATTGATCCAGCCCAATTTTAAAAGCACTAGAAAGATGGATAATATTTTCACGGTGAGGTATTCTTGTATTTAACTTGCATGGGATACCTCTTAGTTAAATAACCTGTGTTATTTAAATTAATTTAACAATTAGTGATTGTATAATTCAATTAAAGCCCGATAAAGGTAGGTTTATATTGCATGCTTATGATGTTATGCACCAAACCAATGAATTCATCACCTTTTCATTAACGGTGGACCCTCTAAGTAACAAAATTGAGAGTGTTTATAATTAAAAATTAAAAAGTATTAAAAAGCTAATGGTTGTGTTTCCCAAAAAAGCGATTTTTCCATAGCTTTTATATTTTTAATTCATTCTTCTTGGGGCATTTTTTAATTTTTAGTATTAAAATGAGAGCAATAAAATATTTTTATAAAACTTTTTTTCATCTAGAAGCAGAATCTAAAGCACTAGTAAAAATAAAAGTTATTTTACCAAATACCCTCAAAACTACTTCTCAATAACTATAAACTAAAAACTGCTATCAAAAGTAATGCCAAACACCCTCATAATCCTTAGCAATCTCCATTTGCCCCCAAATCTAGTTGGCCATGTATATGAAGCTCATCCCTTCTAAATTAGACTCTTAAGTTTCTTTTGTGCCAAATGTTTCTGTAAAGGGATTTGTCAAATTATTGATGAAGACCCCCATCTATTTATTTATTTTTAAAATAACTGCAACCTCTTCAAGATCCACATATTCTCTAATAATGTGAAATTTCCCCTGCATGTGTTTTGCTACCTTATGACTTCTTGGCTTCTTAACAATTAGCCCCGGCGCCATTACACCAACATTGTCAAAATGTAATACGATTGGTGTTAGACCATTTTTTACGACCTCTAAGTTAATAAGGATCTTTCAATGCTAGATTGCTTTACTCTCCTCCAACTAATAGAGTTATTTTCTATATATTTTAATGTGAATTTATTGCTAGTTTAGAGGTTAGACCAATTGTAGATGGAAATTACATTTTGGGCCCTTTTGTGCTTTAGTTTGTCTTCTTCTTCCTTTTTTTTTTTTTAAATTATATTTATATGTATTTTCGAGTCTTTTTACAGTGCAACGAGATTGGAACAACCATGACCAAAATGAAGTCATGCATGCGGACCAAACAGGTGCAAAGCCTCGGTGCTATGCTCGGATGATCAAGGCGCTGCATCTTCTTTTTAGTTCAGGTTTATGCCTTCTATATTCGATCGATTCCAAACCAAAGTCCCAATACAAGCCTAAATAAAAGATTGATTTGTGCACGATCTTCCCACTATATACAGGGTGTCTAAATTAGCATATGAGGAAAAACTTCATCCGCACAAATCATCACTCCAAGTCCCTATTGGTCGACATCAGCTTTCACTAAAAATAATTAATTTTAGTTTTAATATTTCCTTTTATTGTTTTTCCTCATTGTTTAGGAGATCCTAAGTCCATATTTCCTCGGCCTAGAAGGTTGTGAAGTTGTGAGGAAAATCACATTTCAAATTGGAGACGAAATCAAGGTCAAGATAGAGGACTTCTATTGAATTATATGTCACTTTTCTTCTTTCTCTTAATTTCTTCTTTGATGTTGATAGATTGGACTAAGATGTCCATGAACTAACCTTCTTTAGTTTGCCTGAACTCTCATTAGTTTTAGGGTTTTTTGCATTTCATCCCCCAACAAAAATTTAAAACTTTTACTCTCAAGAAAAATTGTTGTCTAGATGTGCCCTCAACATCAAAATTAGTATTGTACAAAACCCCGTAGTCACCATTAGGACAATTTTTTTTTTTTTCACCAAAAGTACATCATGTGCTTTGGACGCCTTTTTTGTAGGGGTATTTAGGTCATCGACCTCCTCTCTCATCCAAGCCTACCCAAGTTAGCCTTTTATAAGGGTGTTTAGATCCACTAAGCTTATTTAATAACATCTTGTAAACTTTTAAACATTTTATAAATTGTTTTAAAGAGCTCTCATCTTATAAGTTTCTAAACATTTTAAAAATTATTTTGAAAAACTCGCGTGAATGCCCTCTTAACACTCAAAATCCGAGTTACGTCTACCTCCACCCAGTCTATGAAATCAGTTCCATTATGTCTTAATGAAGATAATTTTGACAAGTATTAATTAAAAAAATAAGATGAAAGGAACTTCCAACTGCCCACCTATCAGAAAGAAAATATTTATATATATATATATATATAAAATAATAATAATAATAAAGGAACTTCCAACTGTCCTAATAAAGATATAAATTTAACTACCACACTCTCCTTCACATAAGTCAGTTAACAAATTGAACAAGCAAAAAAAAAACCCAAATTCCACCACTAAAATTGAGCTGTCTAATAGCCACCGATTTTAATTAATCGTATGTATAATATTAATAAAAATAATTAGGTCGACGTAATATACACAGCATTATAATTGAAAATACAAGTATTTATATTTTTTAGGTATTTTATTTAATGAAACAATTTATGATTTTTAAATATAATTATTTATTGTCATTTGGGTTGAATATTTATTAGATTTGGACTTGATCTTAGTATTAATGGATCCCAATCCTATAGAAACTCAGGTCGGGTTTGGCTTTAAAAATTGACCATCGGGTTAGAATTCGGATGGTCAGGATTTGATGCCAAATTCGACCCATTAACAATTCTAAAAAGTTAATATTCCCAAAGTTGGATCAAACATGAAATCGATAGTCTTGCAAATTATTAGCTTGAACAATGTAATATCATATTGATGTAATAGTTGTATTTAACTTCATATACATATCTATCTGTATATGATATGAAATATTGTAAATATAATAATAAATAAATGAAAAAAAACCCAGTGATATTAGAAAAATTATAGAACTTTTCCCCAATATCTAGTGATTTCTCAAGTTCTTTAAAAAAGGAAAAAAGAAAAAAGAAAAAGAAAAGAAAAAGAAAAAAACCATTTCAGAATTAGATAACTATAAATACATAATTTATTTCAACAATAATGAATAAGAAAAGATCACAAATTTGCTATCTGTTTTGCTTAACATCATTATTTCTCCAATTGTCTAATTATATATATCTTAATAATAATTTTGAAAATAATTTCAAAATTCATTATTAGCTTTAAGCCTCACTTGACCCAATTGAGAAGCTCTCTATTCTTCTTCTTATCAGGGCTTTCTTTGTGAAGGAATAAACTATTGTTGTAATTTAATTAGTTTTCTCAAGATTAAAGAATGCTAACTCATTATTGTTTCTGTTGTAGCCATGTGCGTAGCTGCTGTGAGTGTGAGAGGTGGTTATATGGAGAATGAGAGTGTGGGTTTGCCCTAGTTTCTTTTTCTTATTCATTTTCTTTTTTGTTTCAATTTATATGCATACAAAACTAATGAATCAATTAATAATCAATTGAATCGAGACTGATATTGGCCCATGACGAGTCAATTGAATCTTGATTCTAGCTACCGTCCAAACAGGATTGGACGAACTCCGATCATTGATCAAACTGATTGGTCCGGTCCTTTTTTAAAAGCACTAGTAAGGTTGATAACATTTCTACGGTGAAATATTCTTGTATTTAATTTACATGAGATACCCCTTAGTTAAAGGACTTGTGTTTTTTAAACCAATTCAACAATGATTGTATAACACATGAATGTAGGTTTATATTGCATGCTTATGGTGCACCCTCTAAGTAATAAAAATTGAGAGTGTTTGTAATTAAAAATTAAAAAGTATTAAAAAACTATAGGTGGCATTTCCCAATAAAGTGATTTTCCATAGTTTTTATATTCTTAATTCATTTCTTCTTGGGGCATTTTTGAATTTCAAATAATAAAATGACGATAATAAAATATTTTTATAAAACTTTCTTAACTAAAAAGTAAAAGCAGAACCTCAAACACCTGCAAAAGTAAAGGTTGCTTTACCAAATACCCTCGAAAACACTTTTCAGTAACTAGAAGTTAAAAACTGTTACAAAAAAACAATGCCAAACACCCTCATAATCCCTAACGATTTCCATTTGCCCCCAAATCTAATATCAAACGCTTATCCCTTCTAAATGAGACTCCGGGGTCCTTTGTGCCAATGTTTTTGTATAAGTATTTGCCAGATTCTTGATAAAGACTATATTTTTATAACTACAACCTCTTCAAAATCCACATACTGTCTAATAATGTGAGATTTCCTCTATATGTGTTTCGCTGCCTTATGACCTCTTGGCTTCTTAAAAATTAGCCACGGCACCAACATTGTCATGTAATACAATTGGTGTTAGACTAGGGGCGTAAGGCGAGTCGAGCCGGCTCGTGAGCCTTAACGAGCTTAAACTTGGAATCGAGTCGAGTTCGAGCTCCAACAGACTGGCTCGCAGGCGAGCAGGTTCGCGAGCCTGGGCCATTATTAAAAAAAAAATTATTATATATTGTATTATTATAAAATATATATAATATATAAATATTCATAATAAAAATATAAAATATATTATATTAAAAATATATTTTTAATATCTAATATAGTATATATTATATTATATATATATATATATTTTTTTTAAAAAAAAAAGAAACAACCCTACCAGACTCCCTTAAGGCTCAAGCTCAACTCTAACTTGAGCTCGAATTTCAAGACTTGATCGAGCTCGAGTTCGAGCTCATCAATTTTGTAAAGAAGTCGAGGTCGCGCCTAGAATTTTTGTCAAGCTTGACTCATTTACAGTCCTAGACCATATTTTGCGACCTCTAACTTAACAAAGGTCTTTCTAAGTAAACATTCTTACGGCTTCAGAAATTGCCGCGTACTCAGCCTCCATGGTCGAGTCAGCAATGCAAGATTGGTTTACACTCCATCCAAGGGCTCCTCCTCCAAGGGCAAATGATAACTCTCCCAAATAGAGTTATTTTATATTTATTTTAATATGAATCTATTGTTAACTTGGACCAATTGTAGATAGAAACTAAATTTTGAGTCCCATTTTTGTGCTTTAGTTTGTCTTTTTCTTTGTTGGTTTTCTTTTTATATGTCTTTCGAGTCTAAAAAGATTGGAACATCGAAAGGAACCATGAATCATGCACGCGGACCAAACAATTGCAAGGCCGTGGTGCTACACTCGGATGATCGAGGCACTGCATCTTCTTTTTGGTTTGAGTTTGTGCTTTTTTAGTGTTCGACTCCAAATCAAAGTCCCAATCCAAAGCTACATTGAAGATTTGACTCTTTGCACGATTTTCCCACTACAAACGGGTCTAAATTAGATATGAGGGAAAACTTCATCCATACAGATCATTACTCCGAGCACCTACTAGTCAACATCAGCTTTCACTGTAAGTAATTAATTTTAGTATTAATTTTTCTTTTTATTGGTTTTCCCCATAGTCCATGTTTCCTCCACGTAGAACGTTGTCAAGTTGTATGGAAGGAAAAGCACATTTGCAAATTGGAGAAGGAATCGGGGGTTTGGGTGGGGGTGGTTGGAAGAGGACCTCTATTGAATTACATGTTACTTTTCTTCTCTCTTTATTTCTTCTTTGGTGTTGATAGATTAGGCTAAGTTGTCCTGGACTAGCCTTCTTTAGTTTGTGTGAACTGTCCCTAGCTTTAGGGTTTTTCGCACTCCATCCCCCCACCAAAAAATTTAAAAATGCCTCTGTCACTATTCTGGTAGTTTCTTTCGCCGGAAGTACATCACATGCACTGCACGCCTTCTTTGTAGGGGTATTTAGGTCATTTGACCTCCTCTCTCGCCCAAGCTCACCCAAGTTAGCCATTTAAAAGGGTGTTCAAATCGACTAAGCTTATTAAATAATTATCTTATAAATTCCCAAACATTTTGTAAATTGTTTGAAAGAGCTCACGCAAACGCCCTCTTTTAACACTCAAAACCCAAGTTACTTCTACCTCCACGTAGTCGGTGGGACCAGTTGCGTTATGTCTCAATGAAGATAATTTTAACAACTATCAATTCAAAAAATAAGATGAAAGGAACTTCCAACTGCCCACCCCTCAAAAAAAATAATAATAACAATAATAATACTACTAATAATAACAAGAAGGATCTTCCAACTGTCTGAACAAAGAAATAAATTTAACCACCACACTCCCCCTCACAAAGGTCAGTTAACAAATTCGACAAGCAAACAGAAAAAACCCAAATTCCACCAACAAAATTTAGCCACGATTTCGATTAATCTATGCCTAATTGGTAGTTGGTAAAATAATCACCTATTTCTTAGGCACCGATGACTTGTACGTGTAGAACTTCATTTAACACTTACATTAATCATGCATCTCCAGCATAATCTCGTTCAACTATAAAGAAATGGACCACTAGCCAGCAGCCACTAGCCCCTACCAACCAACTTCTACGAACAACGAGTAAGGGCCAGAAGATGTATAGGGACAGCACGTCACATTCCTGGGTTCAGCGCAGCTGGAAATTATATGGCAGCCAGTGACAGAACTTGATAGAAAAAGAGAGGTACTTACAATGACTTGGGAAAAATATTAATCTTTATCCGAAGGAATAAAAAAATTGATAAACATCATGAAAACTTAAATTAGACGGGATATTACATGGTGGATTAACAAAATAAAAATAGCGGAGCAAAAGCAGGAATCTACTAGAAGCAACATAGAGTAACTCTTTCACTTCAGTGAAGAGACATGGTGCTAAGCACTTTCTGCTGGGAGCGATCCCAAGTTCCCAATTCTGTCAGCATATTTGGGCCTCCATTGGGTCCTTCCCTTGACAATTTCACCGCCACCCTCAAGTCGAAGCAAATGCTGGCATTCGACGAAACCAGAGGTTGCCAAATCGCCAACACCCTTGTCCACAATGGAAGTAAGGGACTGCAGCACGCTGTCCCTCATGCACTCCCTCCGGTATTCAAGAGTCATACCAGCAAGCTCATGAGTCTCCAAGATTGGTAATGGAGCACTCTGCAATAAGAAATGACAGTAAATGGCAATCCCATAAAAAAATTCACAAGAGAACATGAAATGCCAGAGTAGGATTGAGAGGAATCAAAATGGGAAAGGAAGCTTTCAATTATGGCAATTGCGGCAATTGCATGGACAACAGATAACCAATTTACAGAATCCAAGTTATCAAATGTAAAGCAAAAGAATGGCTCCACAGACAAACAGAGAAAGATTCAAGTTTTATGTAAAGCAAAATGATGGAGCCAGGGAACACCAGATTATGGAATTCCCATATTCGGATTGCATAAATATGCGGATTAAACTGGTTTATTAACACTTCGTGTATTTCACTTGTGCACAAAGTAAAAAACCAACAGCTAGAGAAGTCCAACCAAACTTGCCACATAACTGACAAGTAACAAGATTTGAGCACTAAAAAGAAATCTCTTTGAGCAAATACATATTTGAATTGGATTTTGTATATTTGAATTGGATTTTGTAGTTGATATAGGATGTTTTTACATTGACTCGAAATTGATGACTGTTTGAGAGGAAATACAAAAGCCAAAATGAACAGACCCAATGACATTCATGGACATGCAGCTATGTGCTATGCAAAAACATATATAAAAAACAGAGATGTCAAATGGAGTTTGGCTGAACTTCTACGTGGGGAAGCCAGTAACTTATAACATAGAACTCCAGAAAGATGACGTAGATCCATTGTCATCCATCATGGATAATATTTTCATTGAGAACATAATGAAGTCTCATAAAATCATTCAAGTTTGATGGCTTCAACGAATTAGAACATTATCCAAATCTAGAGAGAAACTAGTTTGAAGCACTAAACGAGCAAAGAGTAAGATGTCATAACCTAAATTGCTACTTGTAATAAAAAGTAGTTTCAATCTTTTGAGTTACAACAAGCAGTACCACACTTAAAGTGAAAAGGAGAGGGCAAGAAAAAGTTCACCTCAAGAATCCACCCAACATATTTTACGTTATTCACATGTTGATTCACATCTAAATCACTCCATCTAGGCTGCATGCAAAGAACATATCCTCATAAGAGAGGCCAGAAAAATGAGCATAGCAATAACTGTAAGATATAGAAAGATTTTTTGATTAAAAATAGTCCGCTGCTTACAGTCAAACCACTATGGATATAGTCTGCAGTGGTGTCGTCAAGTTTTGGTAGCTTCCTGCTGTCGTCTTCAACTATAGGAGGAGAATCAACAAAATAGCCGCCTATTTCTTCCCGGACCTCATCTGGAATTTTAGATAATCTCCTTGTCTCTTTATTCATCATCACCCATAGACTGCCATTATTCAAAAAAATAAAAAAATAAGAGTTCTTCAGTTTGTTACTGAAATTTGCGTACATTAAATGGATCCTAACTCAACGAGTCCTTAAAAGCCTTCTCTAGAAGATTGAAGCTTGGAATCAGAGTCCTATTTTCACCTCTTCTTCACACTCAAAAGAAACTTAACCTAGCTTCTCAGGGAGAAAAAGAAAAACACACAAAAAAAAAAAGAAAAAAGTGCTTTACCAAGCAACAATCAGTAACTGATAAAAAGGCTACTGCAAATCTACTAACAGTAAAAGAACAATAAAAATTGATTTAATTTAAAAAATGTTACTTGAATTAATCAAACATTTTCCAACCTTGAAGCTCTAGTTAATATGTCACCCGTATTACTATCGCGCACAAGCCAATCCCGCCGCATTCCATTTTTCCCAGATGCAGCCACCCAAGTATCTACCTGAACAACATCACCCCTGCAACGCAAACATCTCAATCATCAAATTACATACATAACATCTGTTCCGGGTTTCCCAATAAAATGAAAGTAGCATCAAGTGTATCAAGAACTGAAACTTACCATGTAGGATAACGATCCACAAGAACCTGCATTTTAGTCACTACCCAAATCAAATTTCGTTTACACATCTCTGGTGTTGAACCAAATCCATCAGCAAGCAGTCCAGCGTTCTTTACGTGGTTTAGCGCCGTTTCCTAGGGATATTGAGCAAGTTAGTCAACCAGGAGAAAGCAAAACTTCAGAAATTCACAATCATAGATAAACAATTAACTCGTCAATTCATTGTAATAATGAATTCCAGCATGTACCTGCAAATGATTCATCAATGTCTCTACCGACGCAGTCCGATCAGCCCCTATTTCATATGACCTAATACTGAAGTTTTGGCGAAATACCAATCCATCCTGCACAATCCTTCCCAAACCAAAAGGATCAACAAGCATATCTGGCCGTTTTGGTTTCCAATCAAGCATCATCCATTGCTTTTCTGCTGCCAAAAATATTGTAGTGATGGCAGCAAGAAGCATGCTCCAGTCAGGCAATTGGTTGATAAATGTCCTTGGCGGAGGTGACATAGTCACCTCATCCTCAGTCCTAAGACCATCCATAGCTCCAACCTTGGTCCCATTAACCTTGGGAGGAGCGTGTGCACTAGCCTTAACCTGCAATTTTCCTGAGGATGCGGCTTTTGACTTAGCGCTGGTTCCACGAGCATCAACACTTGCAGGGATGCTTCCTCCAAGGCCCAATGGCTTTCCAGAGGAATCTGAAGCTGGAGAAGGTATTGAAAGAAACGCAGCAGTTGCAGCAGTGGCCACCATGATACAATTATTGCACCACTCAACCTACAACAGAAAAGGATTCAAGTGAAACTAAAATTTAACAATTTCTCAGCGGACAGAACCCACAAGCACATGGCCCAACTAGATCAAACATCACTAAAACTATTCAAAGAGTGTCACATCCTCTCTACAACCCAGCATAATGTACAAATCTGAATATATTACAAACTACTTTCTACAATCATAGTTTCTTACAATTTCATCATGGACTTGTCAGTTGAAATGATAAAAAAATGACACAGAAGAAAAGATAGAAGAGAAAGGACGAGAAAAGTGGATATAATTATCCCATAAAATTCAAATGATAATTAGCATTTTATGAGCCCAGAGAAATGACACAATAATGCAGATAAATTAACAAGTAAAAAAATTTACAAATTTTCGCTCACTAAGAGCAATTACATTGAACGATGATGCACAAACAACCAGCATCATGCCAGTATAAAGTTAGACCCAAAATCAACAAGAAGCACACATCAAAGCAACAAAATAGAAAACAACTAAAGTACTAAAAATTCCAGATGACATATCACGAAGACCCACCACGGCCAACAAAAACTAAAAGCAGATCTGAGCATTCAACCACAAAAACAACGACCCTAATCACAAGACAACACAATTCGAATCCCAAAACAAAGAAACAAATAAAAAAACAAAACGCTCCTCCCCCTTTACCCCTCCATTCCTGCCCATAACCCACGGCATACAGAACCATCCCAATCTTGCAGATCGAAAGACATGAAGAACAAACAAACAAAAACCAAAGTATCGAAATTACGGAAAAGAAAGCAGAAGCACCTCGACAAATGTCACAAAAAAATTCAAAGAAAATTCTCTATAACCAATGCGATCAGATAAGGGAAATCATCAATGTCTGATCGGCAAACCCGTTAGAGGAGACCCGCGTGAATTTTAGGGTTTGCGATCGTTTGAGGTGTTCCCTTCTCTTCTCCACTTTGCAACAAATTTTGTTTTTCTTGAAAGTTTCTTTACTAATTTTTGTATTCTAAGGTTTTTCGAGAAGCAGGAAAATTCTCGAAGAGAGAGAGAGAGGGGGGGACAGCGTATTTCTGGGTGGTAGGCATTTGCGTGGAGCAACTCCTTTTTATAGCAAAGAAAAACAAAAAAAGAAAAAATAACATTGAAATTGCTTATCTGGCCCTCCCGCCTCTCCTTCTTCAACTTCCTCATTAAGCACCTCCTGTTTCGATTTATATACCTAATTTGCCCCTCTTTCTCTTTAATGCGGATCACAATAGTTGTTACTTGCGGCGCCTTCCCTTGTTTGATTTTGTTATTTAGTGATTCAGCAAAGGGATAATTACCTCTACACCTCTGTGGTTTGGCACAATTATCAGAATACATTCTATAGTTTGGATAATTATTATTACACTTTTTATTATTAGTATTTTGGATCTTCTATTTCAATTCTTATTCTATCTCATATTCCATTGCATGGATATTTGTCAAATGTATGGCGTTTATAACATTAATTCTATATTTTTATAAGAAAAAATTTAATACACTTAGCATGTATTTAAGATACACAATAGGAGATAAAATACCATTTTTGAAGTATAATTATAATTATGTCCCCTGAAAATCTTGACACATTACAAGTAAGCTCCTTAAATAAAGAGACGTAATCATAATTACGCATGAATCAGGGATATTATTATAATTATTTGTCAGCTGAATTAATAATAAAAAATGTAATGAAAATTATTCAAACATCAAAGAGTGTTTTTGGCAATTACATCAAACCTAAAAGGGGTGTTGAGGTAATTATCTCTTGAATAAAACAATAATAGATAAGTGAGTGAATGAAAAGATTTTTGTTTCCATCTAATAAACATTAGTTTTCAATTTTATTTTTGTTTCCATCTAATAAACTTTAGTTTTCAATTTTATTTTTGTTTCTCTTGAATAAAACAATAATATATAAGTGTTTTTACTTTAGTGTTTGTTGGCATATAAGTTTCCATCATTTTCATGGGAAAAAGAAAACAAAACAAAATATAACAAGTAAGCCACTGCCCATTGGTAGTATCACTAACCCGGCGACTTTTAAATGTTGGAACTTAGAAAATATTTAGTTCTTTTTTTTTTTATTTACTAATTGAATTATGTCGCACATTAAATAATTACAATTATTTTTAATGTACATTGAGTTATAAGGAAATATGAATTAGATATCATGTGATTCGGGAGATCTAGTTCATGAAATAATTATTTCTACTAGGGCCAATGTGATAAACTTGGAAAGTAGATACCTTAGTTTTTTCACGAGTAAGTATAGATACTTTAGTTTTTTAAGTAGATACTTTAGTTGATATAGATAAGTCAAATTAGCATCCACTAAGCATTAGAATTCCAAGATAAGGTAGGTTACTTTTATTTGCAAACATTACAATATTATAATTTTATATTCTTTTGCTTTTGATCTCAAAACAAGGATTGATCTCTAATTCAAACATCAAAGAATTTTCACTATGATACCTCAACATCCTAATGCCTTTTGGTTATAGGAATTTGTGGTCAATCCTGTATTCAATTAGTTTAAAATCAATATCACATCAATTGGAGTCGTCTATAAAAAAAACTGTGTGGAAAGACATGGGATTATGTTTCGTAGGAACCACAACAACCATGATGTAGAAGAGGAGATGCGGTCTATCTCCTAACAATCAACTAAGTGTCACCTACGGCAACAGGAGTGAATTTGGCTCTACTCAATGTCGAACAATTTACTAATTTGGCATAGCCATGCCTATTAATGCTTTGTTTTTGTCATGGACTCATCCTGTGCCCTTTTATCGCCACCTCGTGGGCAAGGCGAACCATCGTAGTCCTTTTGGGTTGTTAATCAGACTTGTGGAGACACAAAGATCTTGCTTCCCTAGTGCACATGAAGCATGAATATGGAAGAAAAAAAAAGAGAAAAAATGTTTGTTTGTTCATCAAGGCGCAGGCAGGAATCCTACACCCACGCAACATGATATCTCGACTCAAATGACAAGGATTCATAGGGAAGGAGATAATGCGAACAATGTTAGATCATCTTGCAATAGGTAGGAAAGAGGTTCCATTAAGTGATGAAATCATGGTTGAACTTGTACTAGCCATTTTCCGCACTTCCAACATCCCTGAATATACTGGTGTGTAATGCAAATTTCGTGTTTGCAAAAATGATATGACAAGAAAAATAGTGCGAATTAGAATTTATGGAATTTGATTAGTTATGGTTACAAATCCCTTATTTAATCCTCTAGTTCTTCTCTTCGAGATTAGAATTTTAAGTTTGGACTTAGATTGGGATTTGAAACTTTGGAGGAGGAATTTGTCACTTCGATTCTCCTTGAGAGTTTGTTCCTTGTCCAATAATGTTAATTTGATAGTTTTGCATTGTAATCCCGAATCTTATGTTGAAAGTTGATGAGCTTCACCACGAATGCATTGATTTTCACCTTAAATGTCGTTGATGTCCTTGAATTTGTTTAAGAGAATTTTCGGAACCTACTTTAATCTTTCTTATTTGAATGATTTGTTT